>RJWM01036735.1:0-17938 GCA_004363535.1 Dasyprocta punctata
CTCGCAGCCAGGAGAAATTACACAACAAGGCTGTGCAGACAAAGGGGTCTTCTCAGCAAGGAACTCACAGCACTCACTGCGGCGCCATGACACAGGAAGTGTCCACCCCCTCGGCTCACCGGATTGGGTAGTTCATATAGCCCGCCTTCATCGCTGATTGGCTCCTCCTTCAATGCCACCCAGTGGGGCTGAGAGTGAGGGGAGAAACAAACCTGCCAGGGGTGGCCTCCAGGAAACTCTGGACCAGTGATTTTCCTTAGGTGATAGTCTCAACTCCCCTGAGGAATGCTTGCATTTAAGGACTTGGCTCTTGGCTTTTCAGAGCTGCCCTACTTTCCTTAATAGTATCAGTGGACTCTTACTGAAAGTGGGTCACAAACGTTCGCAGAAGGTTCCAGGGTCATTGTGCTATGGAAGAATCACTCTCCTGATGACTGAAAGTACCACAAGAAAAAAAAAAAAAAAAAAAAAAAAAAAAAAAAAAAAAAAAAAAAAAAAAAAAAAAAAAAAAAAAAAAAAAAAAAAAAAAAAAAAAAAAAAAAAAAGAAAGAAAAAAAAAGAAAATACCACAAGGCCAGGGTAGGATAAAATGGAACAGAGGGAGGCCCTACCGTTAGGAATGAGGCAGTCAATTTCATCGCCAATACTTTCTCACTGTCTCTCAATTAGAGTTGCATGATAGCAATCTTCCGCAAAAAAGTAAAAATGAAAGAGAAGTAAGCATTCCAACTCCCTCAGACAACATTCACAGTTATCCACGCTCATAAAAAAATGCTTGAATTCTGAAGATAAACCTATTTCCCAGCATGAAGGCCAGAAAGATTGCTGAAACAGCCCCACATTTGATCCACTGATCACTTGGTAGTGATGAGGCTGGGGTACAAAAGGACTTTTAACTGTAAGCTCCCCATGCCCTGTCGTGACATCACAAGTTGATATTCTCCACCTTTTAACGTAATATTATCGAAAAAAATACGTGGAATCAGGTGATACACTTGTGTTACTAGCTTGTTTTGCTTGACAGATATATGTGATATTACTGAAGCACACTTGTTAATGTGTCTGGCTGAGACACGATGGTGTCACCTGAGGGACCAAATCTGGACCCCGGCTCCTTCTTCTCAGCCTTATTGCCTTCTTTCTGAATCCAGGGTCTCTGAAAGTCAGTGTCTTTGTCCTGTATTTATATTTACTATGATATTTCAGCATTCAAAATGTTCAATTCAAGACTAGTATCAGAAATGATGAGACACAATAAACTGTTTCATTTACTTTTGTGGGGCAGGCTACTGGGAATCCAACTGAGGACTTCATGCTTGCCAGTCAGGTGCTGTGCTGCTGAGTTACATCTCTGGCCTCTTCATTTGCTTTTTATGTCAGGAATTTTTTACTGTGACAAGAGCAACAACAAAAACTTAATACAATTCCTATTAGGAATCTGTTATCAATAAACTTTCAAATACCTCAATTCTTTCCTCAGAAAACTATACAATTGAGTTTTTCTCTATTAATACTTTAAACCGATTTCTTTCATGTGCACATATTTCACTTTGACTGCTTCAGTTCTTTGCCTATCACCATGACTTTGTGCCTGTACAATCTATATAGGCAGGAATAGCTCCCTACATACAGACATCTGGCCCCAAACACATGCTTAACACCAATGCATGACTTCAGACACCTGGTATCTTGTTGTACAGTATTATGCAGTTAATGATGATCTAATTATTAGCTATCAGTTACACTTCTAGGTGGTAACCAAAAAATCCTATGAAGAATATCCACAATGATATGAAGTTATATATGACAATGATTTCTGGAAAAACACTCTAAAAATCCTTACTAGATTGACACGATGTAGCATCCTAACACTTCCATCTGCAGGTACCCCCCTCAAATATATATGCTGTCTCTTTCATTGGTAAATTGATTCTACACGTCGTCATTTTACCCAAATCATAAATATATATGTTTCAGGGCTCATTTATGTATAATCACATCCAGATGTCTTTTTTAACTCCTTGACATGATATTTCAACATGACTAACCTTTGGTGGACACTTGGCTTATGCTATCATACTTTTGTGCAATCTGTCATGCTTAATGTAAGAGAATTTCTCAACTTGAGACATGAGAAGATGAAACCACAGAAGAGCTTCGTCCACAGTTACTCCTGTCTCACTGCATGTATATTTCTAAATCAAATGAGCATGACACTCACAGTGATGGCAGTATGAGAAAAATTTTCAAAAGACACGTTGTCATGAGATTATAAAATAAGGGCACGTGAATCTCACTATTTCAGAGAATGGGGTGGCACTTTACTTGTAGTTTGAATGAAAAAAGGAATTTTCCAGGCAATGTTAGAACTGTGGGGAGCAGCTGAAGCTGGAGATGGATCATGACTCAGGCAGGAGCAAGACCAGCCTCAAGACCACAGAGTGCCTGAGGCAAGTCACATGAATGAGCTGCTCTAGTCTCAAGAACACTGGGCACCTGAGGCAAGCCACGGGGATAAACTATCAGGGGAAGGGGTTTCATGTGATGTTTCACCTCCCACGTCTATAAATAAACAGGCTGCAACCATTGGAGCTCTTGCTTTTTCGCCTGCTCCTCATTCTTCTCCTTTCCTTTCTTCCTATCAGGAAACAGGGCTCCATTTTGCCTCAGTTTTCTGTATTCCTCTTGTTTTTTCTCCATCTTCTCACTGTCCTCACCCTGGGATCTTTGAGAGCTGTGCAGAATGTGGCATTTGGTACCTGAACAGGGACTCGGGGAATGAGGAAATGCATGGGACAGCAGGAAAGAGGAGACCTCTAGCTGTGCATGCCAGAAGATAGAAATAGGGGCTCCAGAGAAGCTAAAGAGAGAAATAGACTTAAGAGAAACCAAGGAGAGAAGTAGGCTCTAGAGAAGCCAAAAAGAAAGACAAACTCACTAGGGCCAGAGAGAAAAATGGGCTGTGCACAGAGACATCTATAAGTTTTTCACCCACGGGTGCATTCCCATGCTTAAATCAGTGAGGCTAGAATAATCAGCATTGGTTAAAATGCTTCTGAACAGGCTAGTAATGACATTATGTCTATAATGGGCTTCATTTTTATTTTTGGCACTGGGAATTGAACTCAGGACCTTGTGTTTGCCAGGCAGGTGCTTATGCTGCTGAGCTATATCCCTAGCCATTTTAATGGGTTTCAATATGGTATAACATGATACAAATTATTCCCATTGCACATTGCAATATTGCCATAATGTGAGTAATGTGGTGGACAGTGGGGGCTTTGTCCCTGGATGAGTGCTGCCCCCTGAGGTCACCTTGAGAAAGCAGACTCTGTATGATTGATATAGCTCAAAAGAAAGCATAGTGGCCATATTCCCAGCCTCCATACTCTATCTCACAGGGACATCAGCGGAAACGTGGGGGCTGGTTTCCAGTTATGCAGAAATTAATCAGTCTAATGCTAGCATAAAGGATTTGGGGGGAATTGGACACTCTGCCCATTATACGCTTGCTTGTGTCCAGTCTCCTTATGTGCTCCTGGCACAAAAAGTCAACATTTCTCACAATTGTAACCATTATACTGTGACTAATTTCAATTGCAATCTGAATTCCTGCCTGTCCACCCAGAACAGGAGCAAAAATGTGGTGGTCTCATATCAGCCTTCTTTTGTGATGGTCCCAACCAATATATGGGGACCTTGCTACAGGGATCAAGGCATGGAAGTCCTCAAATAAATACGAAATGAACTAATCAGGCCTCATAGGGCCATAGGATTAATTATTCTTGGAATAGTGTCACTAGGAAGCAGGACACAGAGCCTGAGTGGATGAAGAGAGTCACAGTGGGAGCCATGTGGGAAACGGGGCTTGGGACAGGGTGACCCAGGAAGGTGGGATCACCCTTCAATCCCCTTTCAAATCCCCACTTAAAACAAGTGAATTCTTATCACAGACCTAAGCATCACTTGAGTTTCAGAGAATGGATACTCCATAGGACACAGAAGGACAAAGGGCGACCAGACCTCAGTCTCATATGAGTTATGAAGAGGACTCTGCCTGTGCCCGTTATTATACAGGTTCAGATTCCTCTATTGGTCTGGGAGCTCACAGCTCTCTTTACACAGGGCTGAGGTCCCTGGAAGAGACAAGAGTTTGGTGGAGAAGACGAGACTGTTGGGTCTTCTCCTGTGCCTGTTGGCAACGCCACAAGGTACTGCTGATGCCTGACATGGGCGCAGTTGGGAAGATGAGATTGGAAATGAATGACAGCGATGCTCCTGGTCCCCAGGTGTCCTGTCCCAGGTGCAGCTGCAGGAGGCAGGGCCCGGCATGGTGAGCCCTGGCAGACCCTGGCCCTCACCTCCAGCGTCGCTGGTTACTCCGTCACCAGTGCTGCCTGCCTGCACTGGATCTGTCAGGCCTCGGGAGGGGCCTCGTGTGGATGGCAGGCGTATGTACTGAAGGCAGCGCGATACAGCCCATCCTTCAAGAGCCGGGTCGCCATCTCCAGGGACACAGCCCAGAGAATATCAACTAAGAACAAATGAATTATTTGAACAGATAATTGGATGAGTTATGATTTAGCTGTATGTGGTAATATATGGGAGGCAAGGTAAGATTTAATTTTAACATTTCACCCATCACTGAGCCTGGGCCATCTCTGTCTTGCCTCTATTCTATTATTGTTTGGGACAGGGTCTTTTCTTGTTGTGCAGACTGGCATTGAACTTGCTTATGTAGACCAGGCAGGCATCGAACACTCTTCACTCCTCCTGGACCAGGCTCCTGAGTGCTGGGATGACAGGTATGCACCACTATGCCTGGCCATGTATTGCCTGTATTTTAAATATCAAAATTTTTGATGAAACGGAAACATCACTGAGATGCCTTTTTCACTGGAGAAAAATTTGACATGTTCACTGTGTGTCCTCAGGTTCCAGTCCTGGTGACCATAGAAGTCATTTTTGCCTTTAAAAATCACATTTGAACATGTGCAGGTGCAGATAATTTCTAATTCAGGAGCATGAAAGATAAACACAGACTCACGAACGCAGAGTCTCCTGGGGACTATGTCACATGAACCGGAAGCTTCACGTCCCAACAGGAAATCACACTGCTCCACCCTCTGCACCTGTCCTGCACTGATACTGAATTCATGTGGCCTCTGTACCCCCTGCTGGTCCTGCTCACAGCTCACGCTGATGTCATCTCATTTCTATCACACAGTAGTACACGGTCGAGTCCTCAACTTTCAGGGTGCTCATTTATAGAAATGTGGCGACCCATGCAGCCCTTGAGGTTCTTGGGGTGAAGGACCACGAGAGGATGAGAAAATAAAGAAGAGACAAAGCTGGGGTCAGGTGGAGCCCTTATCCTCCTGATGGGAGGAAAGGTACTGGCCCCTCACTGCAGGGGCATTTATTTATACCTTATAGAAACTGAATGTCACATGACACCCTGTTGTTCTAGCAACCCACCAGATTGTCTTGGAGCCAGGTGTGCTCTGGGCTGAAGCAGCTTCTCCACATGGCTTGCCCCAGGCACTCTGTTCTTGGGATGGTCATGCTCCAGCCTTGCATGTGTTGTCAATTTCCAGCTTCAGTGGCTCCCAACACAGAAACATTGTGCTTTTGGTGTTATCCTTGGAGGTGGTGAATCTGCATTTCACAAATGTAGCTTATTGTATTTTGTGACTGTTACCCTTGCTTCCAATAAGATCAACTCACTCTAGGTCCTTCCCTGGAGCCCAGTGGACCCAGTTCATCTGGTGATTGGTGAGGGTGAACCCAGAAGCTGTGTAGGAGAGTCTCAGGGATCCCTCAGGCTGCACCAAGCCTCCCCTGGACTCCACCAGCTGCACCTCAGCCTGGACACCTGCAAACATAGACACATCTTATTTAGGAAACTCTCACGTTTCCATTGTTTATCCCACTGCTCTTCATGCACACATTTTTCCTCCATTAATTCACTTTTAAAACAGTAACAAGGAAAATCCAGCTCAGCACCAGCTCCATAGTTAGCCGGTTGTGCTCAGTCCTGCATCCAGGACTGGGCAGGTTTTACTCAGCAGAGGGAGGCTCTATTTGCATGGCCTCCTGCTATACATAGACTAAAAGCAGAAATATACTCTGATTACATGGAAGTTTGCCGTTAAAGTATGATGAAAACAGTAATGTTTAGATAAAATACAAATTTTATGTAATGTTGTTATGCTACTCATTTATAATTCATAATTATTTTTACAAATTTGAACATATGATACCAGTGTCAGTGTTCACTCTGTTGTACAAATGCAGAATTCTCCACAGAAGCACAAGTGAGAGATTCAGTGGAATCAAGGGTTGACATCAGGTGTGAATACGCGCAGTGGACCCAGGTCCTCCTTCATGATCTCTAGCACAGAGTTGGACATGGATAGTGAGATTCACAGAGCCTCTTCCCTGTGTTAAACATGCTCCAAGTTTTCTTCATTCTAGTGTTACCTGTGCTTCAGGGATGCCTCGCCCTGTGCACACCAGGGTCACACTGCAATGAAGGCTGCTGGTCGCCTGTGAGGCAGTGGCAGTGTTGACTGAGCTCAGGTGAAGCAGGTTTATGCAGAGCTATCAAATGCAAATTCTGCTACAATTTGTGTCCAAAGTACATAAATCTGGTGAGACAAATGTAATGTTTTTAAATAATATCTATATCTGTCTTTCATTCATTTATCTATTGATTTATCTACATTTCTATTATCTGTTTGCTTCCTATATGTATATCATCTTTTTTCTAAATTACCACTCTATAACCAGAATTATTTAATTTACACAATGCTCATTTAAACACATTTTTCCTTCTCCATTAGCTTCTATTTGGATTATAACAGTGGATCTTATGTAACATTTTCATAACTTAAAACAAGATTCCTAGCGAACATGACTTCATCAAATGTTTCCTTTCATTAAAATTTCTTCACTGTTTTATATATTCAAGGACTGTGATGAAGTTGGACATGTTCATGTAGAACTTTGACATTATCTTGAGTATTAAGTACAATTTCCCATTTAGATGGTGATTATTCCTTGTTGTAAGGACTTGACCAGTTGTTCATGCATCTGTCTGTCATATGCAGAAATCTCAAGTCTGTAACAAGACCATGGACTTCCTTGAGAGCAACTCTGCAGGACATAACCATCTCACAGTGATACGGACAGGACATTCATGTGAGTTACTCAGTTTTATCTGTTTTGTTTAATGGGAACGTGACTAATAAGTACACTTCAGACACTTGATGTTTTCCACATGATAGTCACAGTGGTCTCACTGGTGAGCTATAGTTTCTTCAAAGCTTTGAATATTTGCAGCTTATACAATGAGAAATAATGAAATGAAAACTATGCAAGAACTTTATTTTCACCCGAGCTCCAGCAGTAGACCCCTACAGAACAGACCCAACCAAAATGAAATAATTCATGATCAATATTACCTAACCACTCTTAAAATTCAGCCCAGAAGGTTTTAAAAAAGATATCAGTCATTTCTTAAAACAAAGAATTCCAGGTGATTGGGGAGGTAGCAATAAGGAACCCTGTATGCATTAATCTTTAAGATACAATACCCTGAATTCACCCAACATCAGTCAATCAAGTGATTCTCTGTTCCTTTGTATACAGTTTGCAAAACCCTCTGTTCTACCATATCTGGTTTCGGTTTTTGTTCTGCTCTTTAAAATGGAAGATTCCTAGACTTATGAATCAAACATAAAATCTAATTTAGTCTATAGCAAACAGTGTCGTTATTATGTCTTTTGACCCAGATACATGGTTTGACATGAATTTGTGAAGAAAATTGTTTGAATTACTGAAGGAAACAGGATACATTTAGCTTCATTGTTTAGCTTATATTTTAGTGGTGTTTTTTCTCAGCTGCCTATTTCTTCCACAAACACCTAAACTGATAAAGGATTCTGGTAAATATATAGATTAGAAAAATATCCATTCTTACAGTCAGTGCATGTGTAATATGGACAGCATGTTAAATTGACAAGAGCTCACTTATCTGGAGTAAGATGAGTACAGTAACATGTGTTACAATTTTTATTAAGTAAGTGAAAATGAAAGTAACAAATTAAATCAGTGGTAGCCTGAGGATATGGTGGAATAAACAAAGTTTCCAGAAGGAAATGTTTCAGAAAATTTAAGAATTTAAAGGAATTGATTCATTCCATATCTTGACAATGGTGATGATTATGTCAGTATTTAACAAATTATACATTTTATGTCAAAAGATACCTCATTCATAAATCATTAAAGCTATTATAAATGAAAGTAGATAATTTCCAATGAGAGGATTACCATGTAGAAAAGTCATTTCACTTTCCAAAATTAGAGGAAGAGGTCTGGATATATCACTGAGATTTCCTCTCTGTCTGGGACTTGAGCCGGCACAACTGAGAAGTGTAGACGGGGCTTAGCGCCAAGTACAAGGAATAGTATTTTTTTTTTTTGCCAGACACAAAATATTAAAGATATTACATAAATATTTGATGCCTTTGAGTTTGCATGAATATCTGCAAGAACTGAATCATAGAAAAAACAACCAAGCTGGGTGTGGTGTCGCACGTCTTTAATCCCAACACTCAGGAGGCTGAGGTAGGCGGAGCTTTGTGAGTTTGAGGCAGGCTTGGGCTACAACTCGAGCACAAGCCCGGCCTGAGCTACAATGTGCAACCCTGCCTCAAAAAACTAGGGCCGGGAGTTTAGCTCAGTGGCATAAGCACCTGGCGCGAGGTTGAGTTCGATCCCAGGTGCCAAAAAAAAAAAAAAAAAAAAAAAAAAAAAAAAGAAAAGAAAAAACAACCAATGCTTTCGTAATGTGCATCTGTAGATAAACTAATGAGTGTTAAGTATTTGTCACAACAAAGTACATAGAAGGCACAATTTCATTAATACTATCAATGTCCAATGTGTCTGACTGAGAACAGTCACGTCTCTGCGGGCGCCGCTCTCTGTGACGGCTCCAGCCCAGCGCTGGCCCTGCACCAGGAGGTCACGGGAACAGCGCCTCCCTCTGCGGATGGCAACCAGCGCCGCCCCGACTCTGATGCTGCGCAGAGGAGCCGAGCTCCGCATGCCAGGTGCTCACTCTTGGGGTCAACATTGGGCACAAGCCGGGCGTGGTGGCGCACGCCTTTACTCCCAGCACTCGGGAGGCTGAGGTAGGAGGAGCGTTGTGAGTTCGAGGCCTGCTTGGGCTACAACATGAGCGTAAGGCTGGCCTGTGCTACATAGTGCGACCCTGCCTGGAAAAAACTAGGGACCGGGGGTTTGGCTCAGTGGCTTAAGCACCTGCCTGGCAGGTGCAAAGTTATGAGTTCCAACCTCTGTGGCACAAAACAAAACAAACAAACAAAAAAACAAAAACAAAAAACAAAACTGGACTCAGAGGGTTGCCACTGAGTTAGTGCTGAGCTGGGTTTTCCATGTTGCTATTTTAAAAGGGAATTGGTGGAGAATAAAAGATACCGCATAACACAGCTTCTCCAGCTTCAACTGACCACCCATCACATGCAACAAATAAACAAAAAGGAGGACTATGTTGGCAGCTGTTGAAACTGCAAACTGAACACACCTGCAGGGCTGCAGCATGGCCAGGGCATGGCCAACCCGAGAACAATGAGAGCCTCAAAGGGCAAGATAAGGTCACAGCTGAGGACACCTGGCTCCAATGAACTAATAAAGACTAGCTGCAGACCTTTCACCCCTGTAGTGAAACGCAATGTGGAGATCTTTCTCTAAGACACTTCTCCTAAATTAACATAATTCCTTACTTAGAAAAGTCCTTGAACCACTACCAAGGTCTGTTCAATTTCCTGTGTTTTCCACTATAACTCCCTAAATAAATATGGGCTACCCGGAGACATCCCCTCTCTTAGCCACCAGAGTCCCCAAACTCTGCAGAGGGTTGTGATCCTCCTGGAGGCCTAAAATCATACCACTTTTCTCATTTATTTAAGCCTTCACTGTACACTCATTTGGGAGACTGGTGATAAAGGCCAGGTCTCCAATATTTCCTCGTTCCCTGGGTCCCTGTTCAGGTGCCAAAAGCCACATTCTGCAGAGTTCTTGAAGATCCCAGGTGAGGACAGTGAGAGGGTGGGGAGAAAAGACAAGAGTTGGCGTACCGGAAACTGAGGCGCAACGGAGCCCCCTTTCCTGACGGGAAGAAAGGAAGGAAGAGGAAGAAGGAGCAGGCGAAGAAGCGAGAGCTCCAATGGCTGCAGCCTGTTGATTTATACACATGGGAGGTGGAACATCGTGTGAAACCCCTTTTGCTGATAGCTTATCCCCATGGCTTGCCTCAGGCCCCCAGTGTTCCTAAGACTAGAGCAGCTCATTCCTGTGACTTCCCTCAGGCACTCTGTGTTCATCACGCTGGTCTTGCTCCTGTCTGGCTTCTGATCCATCCCCAGCTTCAGCTGCTCCCCACAGTTTTACCATTGCCTGGAAAATTCCTTTCTTCACTCAAACTACTACAAGTAAAGTGCCACTCTACTCTCTGAACCAGTGAGATTCACACTCCCTTATTTTATAATCTTGCAACAATTTCCTTTTTAAAATTTTCTCATATAGCCACCACTATGAGTTTCATGCTCTTTTTTTTTTTTTTTTTTTTTTTTGCGGCACCGGGGATCGAACTCACAGCTTCACGCCTACCAGACAGGCGCTTACGCCACTGAGTCAAACTCCCGGCCCTAGTTTTTCGAGGCAGGGTTGCACTATGTAGCTCAGGCCGGCCTTGCGCCCGTGTTGTAGCCCAAGCCGGCCTCAAACTCACAACGCTCCTCCTACCTCAGCCTCCCGAGTGCTGGGATTAAAGGCGTGCGCCACCACGCCCGGCGTTTGATGCTCTTTTGATTTAGAACTATTATGCACGCTGAGAGACAGGAATAACTGTAGACAAAGCTCTTCTTCCGTAGCCTCAGCATCTCGTGGTTCAAGTTGAGAAATTCTCCTACACTGAGTATTACAGATTGCAATAAAGAGTGATAAGGTAATCCAAGTGTCCATCAAAGTGTAGTCATGTTGAAATATCATGTCAAGGAATGAAACAAGACATCTGGATGTGATTATACATAAATGAGCCCTGAAACATATATATCTATGATTTGGCTAAAATGATGACATGTAGAATCAATTTACCAATAGAAGAGACAGCATATATATTGGGGGGGTATATGCAGATGGACGTGGTAGGATGTTACATCATGTCAATCTAGTAAGAATTTTTAGAATGGATTCCCAGAAATCGTTCATATATAACTTCACCTCATTGTAACTTCACATCTGCATAATACTGGGCAAAAAGATACCAGGTGTCTGAAGCCATGCATTGGTATTAAGCATGAGTTTGGGGTCAGATGTCTGTATGTAGTGAGTTTCTGCTTATACAGATTGTACAAGGACAACGTCACTGTGATATGCAAAGAATTGAAGCAGTAAAACTAAAATATGTGCACATGAAAGAAATCGGTTTAGAATATTCACACAGAAACTCGCATGATTTTCTGAAGAAGGAATTGATGTATTTGAAAGTTTGTTGATAGCAGATACCTAATAGAAAGTGTATTTAAGTTTTTGTCATTGTTACTCACGTCACAGGGAAAAATTCCTGACATAAAAAGCAAATGAAGAAGTCAGGAATACAGCTGAGCAGTGCTGTACCACTGTCACAATCATGAGGTCCTGAGTTTGATTTCTAGTGCAAAAAAAAAAAAAAAAAAAAAAAAACAGCAGCAATTGAAAAATTCTGTTTTGTCTCATAATTTCTGAGACTACAATCTTGACTTGACCTCTTCTATTCCCAAAATGTCACAGTAAATAGACACAAAGGACAAAGATATTGACTTTTAGAGCCCCAGGATCCGTAGAGACAGCAAACAGAGAAGAAGGGCCCGGAGTCCGGATTTGGTGCCTCAGGTCACACTATCACGCCTCAGCCAGACACGTCAATAACTGTGCTTTAGTAAGTTTATCCCATAAAGCTGTCAAGCAAAACAAGCTAGTAACACAAGTGTATTGCCTCACTGTATTTTTTATTTTTTTTTTGAGGACTATTATTAGAATGTGGAGCATTTCAACCTCATGTCCCATGACAGGGCATGGGCAGCTTATGGTTAAAAGTTTTTTTTTTTTTTTTTTTGCAGCACCGGGGATTGAACTCACAACCTCATGCCTGCCAGACAGGCACTTAAGCTACTGAAGCAAACTCCCAGTTCCAGTGTTTTGAGGCAGGGTCACACTATGTAGCTCAGGCCGGCATTGCGCTCGCATTGTAGCCCAAGCTGGCCTCAAACTCATAATGCTCCTTTTACCTCAGCCTCCTGAGTGCTGAGATTAAAGGTGTGCACCACCACACCCAGTTTAAAACCCCTTTTGCATCCCAGTCTCATCACCAGGAAGTGATCAGGTGGATCAAATGTGGGGCTGTTTCAGCAATCTTGCTGGCCTTCATGTTGGGACATAGGTTTATCTTCAGAATTGAAGTATTTTTTATGAGCATGGAGAATGGTGAACGTTGTCTCTGTTAGAGTTTTCTGAGGCAATGGAGAAGCAGAAGGAAAAAGAAGGTGAAAGTAGCTTTTTATTTGAGGATGTGGAGAGGAGAGGAGTCCACAACCCACAGGGGTTTGGCCTTCTTCTCCAACCAATTCAGAGAGGCAGCGGGTTACATGACCTCTGATCAGAAGTGGTACATGGGGTGGGCATTGATGATGTGCGAGGAACTGACTGCAATTTTCTTAGCGCACAATTGGGAAAGTAACAATTTGGGCCTAAGGGGAAGAAGGAGGGGGTGGTGGCAGGGGTACGCCTTCCTGCTTTGCCCTTTGCCTCAGTATTAGACCATTGCCCTCACTGTACAGTAATTTATACTAGGGCAAGAACCTTTCTGTCTCATGGAGTTGGAATGCTTGCTTCTGTTTCAATTTTTCTTTTTTGTAGAGTATTGCTATCATGCAACTCTTGATTTCTTTATTTACGCGATGATTGTATTCCTCTCTGGGGCCATATATTCATTTTCACAGATGAAGATGAGTACATTAAGAGACAGTGTGAAAGTCTTACCAATGAAATTGACTGCCTCATTCCTAACATTGTTCCATTTTATCCTGGCCTGGCCTGGCCTCCTGGTATTTTCAGTCATCAGGGGAGAGATTTTTCTATAGGACATTGACCCTGGAACCTTCTGAGAACATTTCCGATGCATTTTCAGAAAGAGTCCATTACTGATTGAGACCATTACTGATTGAGTAAAATTTTGGGATATTCAATCTAACGTGGCGCAGAAAATCAGAGAAGGGAGGTGGCAGGGTAGAAAAAGTTTAATGCGGGCACGGAGGGAGTCCCACCAGAGGGACTCCGTGACAGCTCCCTGCAGACACATGGTGGGGGCTTAGTTTATGTAAACTTGGTCAGAGGGAGCTGAGGTAACTTCCTTAGGAGGTAGTGGTCGGAGGGGATTGGCTAAACTTGGGCAGAGGCGGGAGTTAGGAAGCTGATGTAACTTCCTTTATGAGGTAGTGAGGATTTAGGAAGTTGAGGTAACTTCCTTCAGGAGGTAGTGACAGATGATTGGGCAATTTTTCGCGCGCACTGGCTTTGGCAAGGGTTTATGGGAAGAAGGAATCACAGAGATTGCTGAGAGGGAGCTAGGCACCATGATGACTCATTATTTCACCATCGCCATGATGGCTGAGTGGATCCCAGGAGAGGGGACACGCTCTCAATTACGAAAACCGGGGATCGAACTCACAACCTCATGCCTGCCAGGCAGGCACTTAAACCACTGAGCCAAACTCCCAGCCCTAGTTTTTTGAGGCAGGGTCGCACTATGTAGCTCAGGCCGGCCTCTAACTCACAACGCTCCTCCTACCTCAGCACCCCGAGTGCTGGGATTAAAGGCGTGCACCATCACACCCGGCTCAGAATAAGCTCTTAAATGGAAGCCTTCCGCAGGCCAGGTGACAGAGGAATCTAAGGAAAGCAACTGGTCCAGAATTTCTCCGGCTACAAGTTATCAGTTGAGTCCACCCTGCTCTTAAAGGTTTGTTTCTCCCGTCACTTTCAGCCCTGATCATTGGCAATTAAGCAGGAGCCAATCAGCGATGAAGGTGGGCTGTCTGAACTACCCAATCAGGTGGGGCGAGGGAGTGGGAACTTTCTGTGTCTTGGCGCCGCAGTGGGCACTGTGAGTTCTTTGCCGAGAGGCCCCAGTTGTTTAGACCGCCTTTTAAATTAAATTAAATTCTTTTCTTTTTAGACTGCCTTCTGTAATTTCTACTGGCTGCGAGGTGCACTCGAAGGATCCCGGGAGACCCTCAAGCCCGCAATGGTGAGGTTGTAGGAGGGAGCTGGGGGTGGGACGGAATGGGGCGCGCTCTGGATGGCAGCGGTCAGAAACAGCTGTGACAGCCTACAGCCTCCCTGCTGAACTCCGGACACCAGGGCTTTCCAGTCTTTGGTGCTGCATCGTCTTCTGTAGCGTGCTGTCCTTGCTGAGGCAGGGAGTTCAGGGTCTCCAGCATACAGATTTGTACTGTGGCACTGCTGTTTGTTTGTGTGTTTATTTATTTATTTATTTATTTATTTATTTATTTATTTTTTGAGCCAGGTTTTCGCTATGTAGTACAGGCTGGTTCTGAACTCGTTTTGTAACCCAAACTGCCCTTGAACTCACAGCAGTCTTGCTGCCTCACCCTCCCAACTGCTGTGATTACAGGCGTGTGCCACCACAGCCCAAATCAGAACACCTTCTTGGTCTGTCCTAAGCACGCTGTGTTTACCGCTCCGCAGAGAGCAGCTGCTTTGGGAAAACAAGGGGTTTCATACTCAGCAATGAAAAAGTCATCACTAATTTTTTACATGAAGCCGGGCGTGGTGGCGCATGCCTTTAATCACAGCACTCGGGAGGCTGAGGTAGGAGGAGTGTTGTGAGTTCGAGGCTGGCCTGGGCTACAAAGCGAGCACAAGGCTAGTCTGAACCACATAGTGTGAACCTGCCTCAAAAACCTAAGGCCGGGAATTTGGCTCAGTGGCTTAAGCGCCTGTCTGGTAGGCGCAAGGCTGTGAATTTGATCCCCAGTGATGAAAAAAAAATTTTTTTTTACATGAGACCTCTACTTGCAATTGTGGTTACAGCATGAACATAGCACGTGATCTAACAACATTCTGGAAGGATGTGAACAAAATAAAATAAAATAAAAAAGATGTTAGGACAGACTTTATAAATAAGTAGGACAGCTCCTTGATTTTCGAAATTTTCCTGAGTGGCCCTGTCGCCATGCTGTCCAGAGCTAGTTATAGGTAAATGGAGCATTATAAATAAATTCTCAGTTGTTTAGTGGGGACCTGTCACACATGCCTCTCTAGATTTAAAACGAGCGCTTTAAACTCAGGCAGTGTAACACATTTCCTCAGCACACACTGTTAAAGCAAACAGGTTTTAGAGAAACACTGCTTATTTTGCATTCGAAGTTCCTGAAAACTCAGGAGCTTAGTAAGGCATGGCTGCAACGCCTTTTAGTAGGGAGGGTCTGCGTTCCTTGTTAGGCAGAAAGTCCACTCTTGGTCCAACATTCTACTCTCATTTTAGCTCTTACCAAAATGGGTAATGTCCCAGTGGTATCTGAGATCCTTCTCTTGTTAGATGCCTTATTTACATGCTAATAAAACAATGTTTTACATTTACACTATTTAAATGAGGCTTCCCATAGAATTTAGAGAAAGATGTTAATATACTTCCAAGGGAATGGAAAGTGTTTCTGCTAAGAAGAACTTCTGGAAGGGGCTGTCTGTTAAACCCACACTGAGAAATGCTTTCAACTGAGGCATCTACAGGAGTGTGCACGTGTGACTTTGGTATGATTGGAAAGGGAAAGGGGAATCGTCTCTGAAACAATTGCTTCGTAGTCTGAGGGCTGTTTCTAGACACTTTTAAAAGGTGAAACACAGAATGAGATATTTATAAATGAGATACTTACAAAAGAAGTACTTGGTTGGGTTGGATGTACCCATGCCTCTAATCCCATCACTTGGGAAGCTGAGATAGGAGGATCTTTGTGAGTTCCAGGCCAGCCTGAGCTGCATAGTGAAACCTTGTCTCAAAAAGACACACACACACACACACACACACACACACACACACACAGTACTGAAGTAGGGGTAAATGTGCGTAGTTAAGTCTGTTGGCACTTGAATTAATAGAATGAACAAGTTTCTTGAATAGGCAAGAGCACATGGGTGCGAAACAGAATTGGGAGAGTGGGGATTTGGAAAAGTGTAAAAAATCAGCAGCTATGACAGTAAATTTCTCCAGAAGTCAGGTTGTTCTCGGTGTGATAATAAACGAAGGGTTCTCTGCTGGCTTGTTCTGAGATTAGGTCAGAGGTCATGATATAGGAAAAACAATCTCAGACCTCCAAATGATACAGGGGAATGAAACTCCCAGCCTACTCTATGTCCAGCGTGAGTTCGTGTTCTCTAAAATCAAAGAATGAATTTTAGGAACAATGGAGGGTAAGAGCAGAATATATTTATTGAGAGAAAGAAAGCTTCTGTCTGAGGGACAGAAGGGGGCCTGAGTGGGTGGCCAGGGACTCTGTCATTTTTAGGGACTTCTATAGAATAAAACCATGATGGGGAAAACTGGGAACTCACTAGGCAGACGGGCATAAGGTGGGACATAACCATGGTTAACCAATAAGATTAATTGCTCAGGTAGAATTGATTAAATCAAGAACAAATGGGGAGGCGAGTCACATAGTAAGCAGGCATGGTTAACCACAATGACTTCCTGTAGTGGGGTGGGATGCTGACTCCTGACTTCCTCAGGATGATAGAGAATTGTTTAGAACATCAATCCTTAGGATATGGGTGCATCTGTTTTGCCTTTTGTCTTGATAGCTGGCCCACAGCAAGAGGTGTATGTCTCTTCCAAGGTCACCAAGACATCTGGTCCTCTGTCGAGTTTCCTTGAGGGCTTAGTCCTGTCTGACTGCCTATAATATTTCTGTCTAACTCAGTTGCCTGTAACAATCCCCCCTCTGAAGAAGTAACCCAAACTGCCATGAGGGGCAATGGGTGATGACCGATCTGGCTTCTTCAGGCTAAAGGGGGTTGTAGTTGTGGATTGGCAGTCAGGTATACTGCAGAGATTCTACCTAGAGGCCCTCGATAGACAACGGGCATTTTCATCTTGAGTAGGCATACAGCTTTGAGTCTGGAGGAGACAAATTCAAAGAAACAATTAAGTGTGTTTGGCCCAAATAATACAATCAACAAGATAATTATGAGTATAGTTAATAAGGATTTCCACCAAGAGGAGCTAGTAATGGCTTTCCATAAGGAGGAAAAAGAAGAGGTCCAGGGAATTTCAGAGTCTGACATGTCATTAATTTGTTGTCTAATATCTTGAACAGCTCTTGAGATATTAGAATGATCAGGAATGTACACATGGTATTCAACTTTTTACAACATAACTACCTCCTGTGCTGTTAGGATGTGTCATGTCATCTGATTTTGGAGGATGGCCTGTTTTTTTAATTTTACCTTTTCATTTAGGAGAGAGAGACCAGCAGCGGTGTCATTTAAGGCTCATTGTTAAGGCCTCAATATATATCACATAACTATTGGTTTTATCTGTATGATGCCTTGGCTTTTGGCACCTTGTAGGCAAGAACAAATTTCAATCAAAGCATATTTTTTTTTTTTTTTTTTTTTTTTGCGGCACCGGGGATTGAACTCACAACCTCGCGCCTGCCAGGGCAGGCGCTTAAGGCACTGAGCCAAACTCCCGGCCCTGGTTTTTTGAGGCAGGGTCGCACTATGTAGCTCAGGCTGGCCTTGCGCTCGCGTTGTAGCCCAAGCCGGCCTCGAACTCACAACGCTCCGCCTACCTCAG
>RJWM01036736.1:0-17942 GCA_004363535.1 Dasyprocta punctata
TGCTCTTTTTAAATGAGTCTGATCCAAGAGTTTTAGTCAGGTGCAGCAAATTAAACTATATGATGGAATGACAAATATAAAGGCTAACAATTCATAACAAGAGACCAGTTAGTCCTGAAGGGAAGTACAAAACAGAACTTGACCATTTTTTCCTATTTCCCTGGTTTCCTTTGAATGAACAGATGTATAATGGACTCCAGGCTAATGGTTCCCAATGATTGTTTGTTTCTATAACAGGACAAATGATAAATATTTTATGCTTTCCAGGCCACATATGGTCTCTGCCCTATGCTATTTAAAAATTGGGAAAAAATTCTTTAGCTTGAAGGCAACACAAAAATAGGCCACTGGGCAGATCTAACCCTCAGGCTGTGGTTCCCTGACCACTAGTCCAGGTTATTAGTCAGGGAGAGAAGTTTAATAAATGTCTTTTGAGAGACACCATAGACAAGAAAATATGCATCCATTTATTTTCAGCAGGAAATGATTTATGAGAATCTAGGCTATTAAAAAGTCCCCTCAAATTTGTTAGAAAGAAAACATAATAATAATAATAATAGTCACAGAAGAGAGATAGACAATCATAATCTAGCTATAGGCCATGTGTAATCATTGGGACATAATGAGGTTGACACACAATAATATTGCTAGCTGTCTGATGTGATATCAATTAATACCATCACACAGAAATTAGAAAGTAATTATAATCAAATCTAACAATAGACTTTATAGGCAAATAACACATTAAGGATATAAGATGCATAATTCAGTAGTAAAAATTTTGCTTAATGAATAATTATTCAAAAACAAAAAAATTGCAGAGTTTAGGAAATCTCTGTACTGTCACCTTTCACAGCAGGGAGAAGAAGACTCCAGTGTGCAGTCATTAAGTAAGTGTTTTTTCTTTCAGTACAAATTGAAAAACAAGTAAACAGAGAAATTAAATTCACCTCTGTCCTTCTGCTGTAACATTTTTGAGGTGCTCCTGAATACTGGACTTTTGCTGATATGATCTGGAGATGATATGTGAATGATTAGACAGATACAGAGCTAGAGAGATACACAGGCCAATAGATATTTCTGTGTATTATGCTACTTTATCTACATTAATCTGCACAAAGAAAGTGACATAGTAGGTAATGTATTCCTAACTTTAGCGGAAGAAAACTAGGCTTACCAAAGTTATGTGTTAGTCTAAGTTCTTTCAGGCAGGAAGTTAGTAGAGTCAGGATTTGAATTTGGCTACTTTGACCCCAAAAGTTTACTTTTTCACCATCTCCTGCTTCTTCCATTTTAGCTAGCCTCCATCTCTGCTGACTGCAAGAGCTTCCCAGGTTTCACAATCTCTGAGACAAATATAGCAGACTATAGGTTTCAAATAAGCAGTTGTTGACCCAATGCATAGGTACAAACAGGCCTCCCTGACTCGTGCATCTTGGTAGATGAAGCTTTGCAGCAAAGGGCGTTAGGGAAGCTCTGGTTGGTTGGCTGTGTGGTGGGAGAGTGCATCAGGCATCAAGGAATCAGCCAAAGAAATCAAAGCTGCCTATGTCTTCATTTACTGAATCAGCTTTAGTGGCAGCCATAGGGATGATTGCCTTTTGCCCAGCTCTTACCCTCTGACTTTATCCATTAATGACAATGATAACTTCCTGATCAAAGTTGTGTATGTTAACAATTTTTAGCAAGCTATATAATTAGAGCAGCTATTCTGTGACCTATCATAATTTTTTTTATTTTTATGGCTCATAAAGTTTATTAAAATAACAATTATTTTCCTCTGTACCTTGTAAATAAAATAAATCTAAAATTGACACCAAAGGATCAATTCAGTGGGAAAATCTATTTTCTCAGGACCATCATGTGCTTATTAAAAATTAAGACAAAAGAAAGCAACAATTGGAATCTGCTCTTAATTAAAGCTCAGAAATGGAGCCAGAATGAGGAAAAGATCCATCGTGAAAGAGTGCAAAGAATATAACTTTACAGTAGCGATAATAAAGTGTGTGCAGCCCTAAATTTGATTCCCAGCATTGCAATGACTCAATCAATTAACTAATCAAAAATATATGCATACTCACTTACATAAAGGAGTGACAGCAATGGTACATTGCAGTCAGGACTGACTTCATTCCTGAGGTTGTTCTGCTCTAAGGAGCCCAGTTGGTCACCACAACTGTCCTGCAGCTTCCGTGCTGAGAGGGATCTATCTCAGGAAAACTAAGTCTGGAGCAGGAGCAAATTCCAGACCTTGTGTGATCCAGACTTTAAAGTCCACATCCACTCCCTGAGGTGGGTGTGTGCATACATAAGCATGGCCATAAGAAACGTGAGCATACACCAGAAAACTGGAAGTAAGGAGCACACACCTGAAAATTAGAGACCAAGCAGAGCATGCAGAGTCTTTCAGACAAATGGGTCAACCATAAAATTGCAAATAATTAATTGGTTAATTTCTCTCAAGTTGTCAGAGTAATATAGAAACATTCAATTTGAAAATAGAAGATATTCTATTGTAGAGCTGAGCCAGTTTGAATTCTTTCAACAAGTCAGATGTGATAAGCAGGAGATGCACAGGCTTTAAGGCAATGTTATTGTAAATAATAGGAGAGTTTGTTAATAAAAATTTCCAATTTACTTGGGAGGTTTATAACCAGGAAATAGGAAAAAAAAATAAAACCTGTGTCCCAAAGTGTCACTGAGCAATTGCACCAACAAAACCCCAAGGCTCTCAAAAACTCGGGAGGGCAAGGTGGCTGTCCCTTGTCCATTAAATGTGTGTGTTTGTGTACATGCGTTCATGAGTGTGTGTGTCTGTGTATTCTTTAATTTAAGAGTTTTTAAAAATCATTAAAAAATCTTTCTATTACTTCCCAACATTTTCAAGATTTCTCTTTTTTTGTTCACTATATTTTCATCTGGATTAGGTTATTTCCATCTGGATTAAACTCTGGAGTATTACTCCTTCATATAAAAGATATAAAAATGTGTAAGAGTCATACCACTGACGTCAATGTAACCCTATTCCTTAAAGGGTGTTAAAGGAAGGAGCAGCCTTTCTTTGGGAGAGACTCAAGAATTCACAAAGATTTCCCAAAGATATGATGAAATTTTTGGTGGAAATCTGTTTAAGCTAGCCAATAAACTTCATTCAAAACTTAAATTTTTCTCTAGTTAAAATACTAGGTGGTTGGGCCTGGCGATTTAGCTCAGCACTGGCAAGCACAAGTTCCTGAGTTTGATTCCTGGTACCAAGACAAAACAAAAAAAACAAAAACAAAAAAATAAAAATAAAAATAAAAAAACAGAGAGAGTGACCTATTAGGTGGCCTCCTGCCATAGGAGTGAGAAAGTTTTGGGTTGACTACTATGATGATTCTTCTTAATACTAAATATGATTGATGACATTTTTTTTCTAATGGCTTATTTTATTTGGCCCCAATCTTTTTAATATCTTATTCTTCAGAGTGA
This sequence comes from Dasyprocta punctata, assembly GCA_004363535.1. Taxonomy (NCBI): domain Eukaryota; kingdom Metazoa; phylum Chordata; class Mammalia; order Rodentia; family Dasyproctidae; genus Dasyprocta; species Dasyprocta punctata. The sequence goes on from RJWM01036736.1 coordinate 3,472, forward strand.
CTAGAATCTCATCTATGATTGTGTACCTGTACAAACTTTGAAATTTACAAATTAAATTGGTCCTTTAAGGATAATTATCCTTTATTCTAACATAGTCTCACTACTCTTAATCACACACTAAAGCCAAAGTAGTATGCTAATACCAGTTAGATTGTAACATAAACCTGCATATAAGTACAGAGCCAGAGGAAAACCAGTACTCTCAGGAGTAAATATTGATTACTTGGAGAGTTCCCAAGTTGCCAAAATAAAGGTTTTAGAGGAATTATAAACAATAAATATACAAGAGACAAAATAGTTACTTGGATGAATGATGCTGTTTAGAGACTGAAGGACACCACGTCATGTCACAGTGGAAAACTCTGACTTCCCCGAGCAGAATTTAGGGGCTTTCACTGCACCCAGGTCTCAGGACTCCTTGCCTGACATAGCCCATGTGAGGCCACACACTTCCTGTGGACTGGATTGCTTTTTATTTTTTTTTAATGCCTCCAATATTTAGCCTGTGTGATGCTTTGCACATCATTAGAATTCAGTAAATCTTTGCTGTTGAAATTCATGTAAATGAAAATAGCTTCTGTAATTTATGTTGACTCATCTAAAAAATAGATAACTTGAGAATTAAAAAAGAAAAAGGGAAGGTGCTAAATTTCTAAAGTTGTTTTAAATGTTTCATATAAAAATACTAAAGCTTAAATGAACAGTGAAATTTATTTGCTCTACAAGCAGCCTAAGCAAACAAATTATATTCTGAAGCAAAATAATTTCATTCTTCAACCCAGCTGTTCACTGCAGAAGTCAGCCTATGACATCCACCTTATGCCACTGTTAGTAACAATTTTGTAAAAGTGAAGAGCGTTAGCACCATAACATATCTGAATGAAAGTTTTCTTGTCTTACACCACCATCTTACTTTAGAATCAACTTTCACTATATTTTGTATTATGCATTTACCGTTGCCCCAAAACAAGGTGAACTGATACTCTGCCAATTACTGAGCAGTTGCTGCTAAAACAAAATTAATTCTGATTCTTTCTAAAGCAACTCCTCCTTTTATTTTTATTTTTTGTCAGTGTTAATGAAACCATACTGCTTCGATAAAATTCCAATTAAATTTTCTTCCCATCTGGAGCATTTTAGACATGTAAAAACCTCAGTCATTTTTTATGATCATAAGAATTAAGATTGTTTTTCTCTCAAATTGCTTTTAAATAACATTCAAGAGGGAAGTGAGGAGAAGGAAGAATTATTCTATTTTCATGGAAAATCTCCATGAGAAAATAGAAGAAAACAACTCTTCTTAAAAGATTGTTGCAGTTATTTTTGCTCACAATTTAAAGTGCAATGTGCTAGTATGATTATTTCAGCAGTGTTTGCCAAAAATTGGTATTTCTTAAATAACTAAACTGAAAGGTTTATTATTTTTTACTCATAATACTATGAAATGAAATAGCCATAGGAGCTATATTTTAAAATAAAATCTCAAGGAATAGATAGTTTGCCTGTGCACAATGATCTTTTAATCTTAGAAAAAATTCCCATTACCACAAAACAGTAACATAATCTACTGTTAAACTTTCAATAATTTATTAAGCATCTATTCTGCTAGAACAAGAAATATGTTCTATTTAATACTACAATTATGTCTGCATTTCCAAGTTACTATACACTGTCCTTTCAAATCAAAGCTATTTTTTTCCAAAATCACATGAATAACACCTCTAAAAACTCCTTTGAAGTTAAAAATAATGTACCGTTTGCAATGATCCCCTTGAGCATAGTATATTTCTATATTTAGCATATGCACCCATTACACCACCCAATTTGAATATAGCATTATTGCTTACCATTATTAACAAAATTAGTATTATTAAACAAAATATTAATGAAGTCAATATTTTCTTATTAGATTTAAATGGTATGTTTCTGAACATCTTGATGTAGTTGCTGAGGATTTAACACAATACACTGATGCTTTAAAACATGAATTCTGCATCATGTATTAGTACTGTCCTTTCGTAGAGTCAAATGACACTGACATATACTGAGATTTAGTTGCAGAAGAATATGAAAACAAAAACTACTGCTCTCATTAGTATTTCTGCCAATGATTCGTTTTTTTCTTTCTAGCAACAGTATCTTCAGTTTGCGCACTGAGTGTTGTTTCTTACAGTGTGTCTATACAAATGAAGACACGTGGGTGTGGAAGAATGTATTCTGCTGTATGTAAGGGACTGTGTGGAAGCACATTATGTGTGTGTGTGTCCATTAAACAGCACAGAGTAATTTTGATATGAGTGTGAAAGAAGACAGATTTGATTTGTGCTTTCCTTCTCATTCTATTACTTGTAGGGTTTTATAGACAGTGAGTTACTTAAGCTTTCCGGCCTTTTCACAACTCTAAAATACGTTACTCTACAGGATTTACATTAGTGTAAACACATATCATCTAAGAGAATTGCAATAAAAAGGTGCTACTTTTTTCCTATTTGGAAGATTTTCTCCAAACTCATCCTTATTGTTGATTTTTGGAAAGGGTGGAAGATTTCTTTTAACCATAGTAAATGTCCAATAAGTATTTCTTGGGTCAAATGCCTAGATCATCTTTCTAGAAAGAAGAAAAAGAAAAAAAAGTTACCAAATAAAAGCACCAATTACATAGTCACTAATGATAAAATATAAATTATCTATCATGAAAAACTCAGCTTTTCTGTGATATATTTAAACTGACAATTGCTTTATATTTCTTCTTAGTAGGAAATATTGAAAAGATGGAATGATTCCTGCATCTAAATTTTATTACTGTGAATCATTATTAATAGGATGAAACATCTCTGTATCAAGAGAGATAAGCTCTGTAACAAACCAGGTTAACAGCAAATATGTGAATGAACTTCCTTCTTACTTTTTAAAAATGTATAAAAATATGCAAGTCACCCTTTGCCTTTAAAACATTGTCACTAGTAGGGTTTGAAGCAAATTAATCTGATTTCTTAAGTGGGAAGCATTTCTGAAGCAAGATTTTTTTTAACCTGTCAAGCATCCTGAAGAAGGTAATTAGGCAATAAGAGTTGCCATTAACAACAGCCCAGGGATAAAAAAAGAGTTAGTGGCGGCTATGGAAAATAAATCAGTGATTATATTCCAATGCCCATGTTAGTCTGTTTTTAAAGGGAAAAACAACGAAAGCCATGGCACATGGGATATTTACTAAATGAAGTTGTTTCTTCATTGTGTTTGAAAATGTGTTTGAAATTATACCCCTAGGTGTTAGAATAGACTGTGTTCTAATACCCAGGAGCAGTAGTTAATATAGTTTAGTAATGGAGCAAATTTGGGGAAAATACATGAAACAATAGTGGGCTAATATCAATAAATTATCCCTGAAGTTTTGTGTATGCCTAACTATTTCCCAAACAGAAACAGTGGCTGTTCATGAGTTTTTGGATGAAAATGTTGTGTGATTGTGTTTTATGGAATTGTCAAAGAGTTGTACTCAAGTTACACTTTCAAAGAAGGAAACCACTCATCAGATTCCAGGCCACCACTGAGAAGTACAACAGTCATTCTCAAAACCCAGCAAGAAGATATATAAATGAAAACAAGATTCAAAATTTTAGTATGTGGGCTTCTATAGAATTAATACCTAGACTCAAGTTAATTTCATTATTTCTTTCTTCTGGCCGCTAACTTCTCTAGTCACCTTTTATGAAGTCTTCTTGCTTCAGAACACTAATTCTAAGCACTGCCATACTGTTGTCAATGTTCTCGTAGCACATAGGAAGGTTTTTGACTCTGCCTTTTGTGCATACTGCTCTCTCAGAAGCAATTGTTCAGCTGTCTTTATTCACCTGGTAAGCTCATACTAATCCTTCAAATCCCAGCAATTTGTAAAGTCCCTGGTAAAGCCATAGCTAATTCTCTTCTAGTGGGTGAGATAATCACTATCCTTAGCCATAAGCCACCCAACATCTTTTATGTTCATTAATTACCTTTATATGTTGACATTAGAGTTTGCCTACTTACACGACTCTGTCAAATTCCAAATATTTTTGTCAGAAGAGACATAATTTGTTTCACTCTGTCTGCCCAACCACCAGCCCTTATTAGTTAACTATTGAATGAAATTTACATTCATGTCTTATAATATAGTCATAGTTTCAGGCAACTGTATGAATCAATAACCTTGTTGGCATAAAGATGAAAACAAAACTGTAAAACATATTTAATGGAGTATGAAAATGTTTAGACTCAGAATATCTGAGTTATTGCTAGTTATGTAGTCTCAGATGCCACCCTCTTCATTGTAAAAATGAAATCATTATGAAATTCCACCATACAAGATATTTGGTAAAAACAAAAGTCATTGTATCATTGAAAAAAATTTTTTTAAATATAGTTGTTTTTCAGACATATCTTTTTATTAGACAGAATTCATAAGGTATGCATTGAATTTAACTGTGGCTTATGGTTCATTTATGCTCAGGAAAATACAATGATATTCAAAACATGAGAATGATACAAGACATTATAAAACATACCTTCAGAATTAAGCCATGATTTTGTTTTCTGAAACAGAAGACAAGAATGACAGCTGTGAATTAAAGGCATGGGAGAGTGAAAATATAGAGGAAATATTGACAGAATAACAGGTACAGAATGGAATGGAATGAAACAAAAATTAATTATGTATTTGTGAGACTCAAGGTACTGTAGGACAAGATGAAAATTTAATGCATTCAGTAAACAGTTTCTAAAGGTGGCTGCTGGTTGAACTTGCATGCAATGCTTGAAAATGAAAAATAGCTATGGGTGCACATGGCAGCTTCCCCACTTCATAGCATGATAGGTGACAAGCGTCATAATGCATCTGAAATACAGTCAAAGAAAGGCTTAGATGAGAGTGTGAAGATCATGAGATAGTGGCTACAGAAATGGTTTCCAAGGGATGGACTGAAGTATAACCCCAGCTCCCGACAACAGGACCCTTCCCTTCCTCCATCCCTTCCATTTAACAGCAGTTTTTGACTTGTTATGTTGATTTTATCGTGTTCAGATTAATAACTATGGTTTTCTCCTTTCTCTAAAAAGGACTCCTCTTCATTGTTAGTTAATTTGCATTTGTTGTTTGATTTAGTCATACATTATCATGTATATTGCAAGCAGAAGTACCTTTGACACAACTGTCAGTGTTAAAATGAAGTTTTTCACCATCAAATACAATAAGACAAAGCAGAAGTTTGAGTAAGCCACTGTATTCCGGAGATGAGAAAAAATTTTGTGGTGATTTTGATAAAAATCAAAGCTCTCTTTTCCCAGTCACTAGTTCCTACACATCCTTTTGAATCCTTCCAGTTTTCTGTTCTCCAATTATACACTTGAAAGTTGTCTTTCTTTGTCTATCCTATTGACTTCACATTCCAATTCTTCAAATAGAAAATAAACCATCTCTGCACCTGCCAAACGTGTTCATAACTCATTGGGTTTTGCTTTAACTCCCAGTAATGTTCTTTTCTGCAGAAATATTGCACACAATAGTGACCCACTCAGAGACCAGAATACCATGAATAAATATGTACTTTGATGAACTAGCAGTGTCCAGAAGAAAAATAGACAAACAAAACCCTATTTAGAAATAATTCAAATCAGGGGCCATGAAACCATGTATTTTTCCTCTCAATTCAGTTCAAGAAAATTGCAATATAACAAATTTTGTTTCTCAAAGAGCCAAAGACTTTCGATATAGATATATGGAATTAGTTCATTATAGTTAGCTCATATGTATAAAACTGACAGTTCAGGCTGTCTCCACACAGAGTTGCTTAGAAATGTCTACTTTGTTCTGAAACCTGATAGTCTTCAAAAACTCTTAAATTACTAGGGATAAATTCTCCAGAAAGACAGAAAGTCTTGCTGGGAAGTCTCCTTGGCTTTTCTCTCTTGGATCCAAAATATTGGCCTTCTCCTCTTTAAACTAACTCACTTTTGAAGAGCAAAACTGATTTGTGATTCATCAGACTTTTTAAAATACATATTATGCATTTAAGTTCATAGCAGAAATAATAATTTTAAACACTCACTTACCCAGCTAATATGTTATGGAGAAAAACAAGATGGCGGAACAGTAAGCAACAGAGTTAACAGCCTCCCTGAGAGATACCATCCAGATGCCAAAATGTAGCAACATGGGGAAGACAATAAGGAAGGAAGTGGACCCTCTGGACCCAGGAAGAATCTAAAGCAAGACTTGAAGCCCACAGAAAGAGTAAAGAGAAACAAACAAAGAAGGTGGTAGCTGGCGGTGCCTCTGCCTGGGGCCAGATCCACTCTGTGGAACCTGGGGATGCACAATCAAGGTGCCGCTGTGGCAGTGACCCTGGAGGCCTCTGCTGAGAGAGACAGCATTGGAGGAGAGTGGCAGTGGACAGGGGGAGCAGACCTGGGGAATGAACTGACTGACAGTGAGTGTACAGAGGTCTTCACCCTCCCACAAGAGAAAGAGATTGGTTGGTAGACGTCTTGGAGTTGGGCTGGGGACTCCTAGCTGGGTGCAGTACTGTGGAGGTTGCTCAGGCTGAGTCCTGCCCATGCGCGCATTCTGGGGGCCACCTAAGAGGGTCCCTGTGGGTGACCGGCTTGGTCTGGAGATGGCAGCTCCACACACACTCCAGGGGTGGTGATGGAGAGTCCGCAGGTGACTGGCCCAGGTTTGTGGGCGACAGCCCAGCCCCTGCCACACTGTACCAGCCATTGGGGAGGCAAGACAGGTTAGGGAAAGGCAGCAGATAGCGCTGTAACAGCGCCCCCAGTGGCAACCATCAGATATCCATAATCAGCACTGGCTAGAAGAACCAGTCTCACTTCAGAGAAATTGTGACCAACATGAGGAGTGCCTGGGTCCCCAGTACCCATTTGCCCAGAAGAATCCAGGAATATGTCAAGACAAAGACACAAAAGGCAGTCTCTGGCCTCCAATCCAAACAGAGCAAGTCCAGGAGATGCAAACGCAGAAGAGATTGGGAGTCCCACAACTGAAGTTTCTGAGGTGATGGCAACTGAAGTAAAGAAACAAATTCAAGAGACTATAAAAGAAATTAGAACAGAAATACTAAATCAACTAAAAGAAGAAATGAAAATCATAACAAAAGAACTGCTAGGCATCTCTAAAGAAAACATAGATGAAAAAATGGAGCATAGGAAAATGAGGGAAACCTTGAATGAACAATACAAAAAGATCTAGAATACATGAAACAGATTCAAAGAGATAATCAGGAAATCCAAAACTCCAATGAAAGTTGGCAAAACTATTTGAAAGAAACTAAAGATAGACTTTCAAACCTTGAAGACAGGTTTGTAGCTTGTGATAGTGAAAGGAAAGATCTATTAAAAATAACAAGGAACCTGGGAGTAACAATACAATGGCTGCAAGACAACCCAAAGAAACATAACTTAAGAATAAAAGGTGTGAGTGAAAGAGTAGGGGTCAGTACAAATGAAATTAAAAGCTTATTTACAGAAATAATTTTAGAAAACTTCCCAAGCATGGGAAAAGGAAATGACTTTCAGATAAGTAAAGCATATAGAACTCCAGCTAACCATAACCAAAATAAATCTACACCCAGACATATAATAATCAAGATCCCAGAAATTCAACACAAGAACAAAGTATTAAAAGCTGTGAGAGAAAAGAAACAGATCACCTACAAAGGAAAATCCATCAGAACACAACAGACTTCTCAGCATAAACCATCAGGTCAAGAAGAGCTTGGAGTAAAGTATTTCAAACCCTGAAAGAAAACAACTTCCAACCCAGATTGAGGTACCCTGCAAAACTATTTTTCAAACTCAATGGAGAAACAAGATACTTCCACGACAAAGAACAACTGAAGGAATTTATGACCACCAAGCCAACCCTACAAAGAATACTGCAGGACGTTTTAGAGAGAGATAAAAAAGACCATAGCTCCAGAAACAGTGGCAGAGGGATATCGCCAAGTGGGGCAGACAGTTGAGTAGAGAGGAAAAGTGGGCAGCCAACTGCAGGAAAGTGGCATGGCGGAGACAAGGCAGTGCATGTTGGCCTTAACCATTAACATAGATGGTCTCGATCCACCAATGGAAAGAAACATAGGCAGAGTGGATCAGGAGATAGGATCCACCAATATGCTTTATACAAGAAACACAATAAATTCGAAAGGGGGTTCATAGACTGAAAGTCAAAGGGGAGAGAACAATGCTGTATGTGAAAGAGAACCAGAAAGAAGTGGGGTAGCTTGCCCATTAGCTACACAGTTGTCAAGAAAGACACGGCATTTTCATCCAATGGAAAGCTACTCAGCTATAAAGAAAAATAACCTCAAGCCTCTTATAGGTAAATGGATACAACTTAAGATCATGTTCATGGATGAAATGGCCCAGAGTCACATGGATGAGCATCATGTTATCTCCCTAGTACAAAAAAAAAAAAAAAAAAAAAAAAAAAAAAAAAAAAAAAAAAAAAAAAAAAAAAAAAAAAAAAAAAAAAAAAACCAAAAAAAAAAAGAACTAAAGGAGTTAGTAGGATTCAAAATACACAATACATATTGTAAAAATGAAAGGGGAGAGAGTGTCTACAAAGGGCAGGCAGTGGCCACTGTTAATCTATCATCAGGATTTGAGTCCTGTATTGTTTTCACTGAGCTGTTTAGTTTGGTCTTATACTACTTCAGTGTGCCTAATTTTATTGTATTTGATGGCACAGACAGCTATTTCAAAGATAACAAAACACATTATGCTAGCCATTATTGATATCTGATCACCTTGTTTTGCAACCCTATATTGCTTTCAGTGTTTTGTTTTGAGTGATTTTATCCAATCTTGGTTTGTTTGATTGTATTATGACTGATGATATAAGCAGCTGCTTAGAAGATAACATGAGGCATTATAGTAATCAGTGTTGTTTCACTATGTATTGTTTCCACTGTTTTGTTTTTCATTGGTTTTATCCTGTACTATTTTGTTTGATTGTATTGTGCCTGATGGTATGGGCAGTTATTTTGAAGATAACAAGAGGTATTATAAGGGAAAAGGAGGAAAGAAGGAAGGGAAAAGGAAAAAGACATAAATCTGTATATAGCTATATATAAGATAGTTAACATGACTATACCATTAAATGCATCAGTTATTGAAAAAGAACAGTTAATACTCTTATAATTGGATCAATTTTACATGTCTATACTTGTTAATCTAAACAACCTCTTTGAAGGTAACAATATGCAATATTACAACCATTGTCAAATACCAATCATCTCACTTTGTAAGTCTATAATGTTATTGTATTGTATTTGTTGCTGTTGTTGTTTGTTTGTCTCTTTTGCTTTTTTTGTTTTTCTTTTCTGTGTCCATTTTCTCTTAAATAAAAAAAAGTTATGTTATGTGTACTATTGTATTTCATGCTCAAGCAAATCCCCAACTCATTCATATCACCCAAATTATCTCCATACTTTTCATTCTTCATAATTCACACATACTAGATTTAAGTTTCTACTAGCTACCACACTCTCATTTCCATATGATCTTGGCACATATTATTTCCTAAAACTAGAATTCCACTTCTCTTTTCCTTACCATCTACTATTGCCTAATACATTCTTCACATCTCAGTTGAAACATCATTACCTCATAGATTACGTTCTCTTATTACACACATACATAAACACTCAAAGCCTTTTCTCTGATGCTTTTACCATATTGCTCATTATTTCCAATGTTCATCTTCCCTGTATCAGCTGACTCCAAGTGCAGTTCTTTAATAACTGTTACAATTTAATTCATCTAGGACTTCCAAAGACAAAAGTTGCAAACAAATAGACACCTCTGTAGTCAATTATTCAAGGGTACAATAGTCAAAGAAAATCATAAATCGGTAAAATATCCACAAAGTTATCTGTTTGAACAATGTAAACAAATAACCAAGGAGTGTATTTTCCAAATTACACTTCTATCTCTGTAAACCCATGTCAACACAAGAAGTAATCGATCACGTCCATGCTTAAACATAGTACTAGAGAAACTGTAGGTTCTCAGTAAACACATACTATTTGACCAAGGCACCCAAATCCTTATTCCACTCTGCTCTCAAAGCATCTTTGAGAAAACAGAAGAATCCATCTGTTTACTTACAAATACTCCATGCTTTTCACCACATGAATAAAGCTTGGAAATATCGAGTTGTGACTCTTTCCTTTCAGCCTGTTCCACACTGCTAATTGTAAACCAGGTCTTAAAAGGACGAAATAACATTATCGTCTATCTGCATTCCAGATGGTAGCTGGCAAACACTAATCATTACTGGGAAACACACACAAAAATTATAAATCTGTCTGCATAATTAGAAAGTCTGTATGAGATATAAATCTTTGAAAGTATTAATAACCGCCTTGACAGGGCAAAATGTCAGCAATTTCTTATGCTTTTTGGTTTCAAACATATCCTGACTTTATTCTTGTGTTGGGTTGATTCTTTCTTATGCTCCATTTGGGTTATTTGCTTCATGTGAGTATGTGAGTACTTTGGTGGAAGGAATTTTCATTTCTGCCCTAATAAGAGGGCATAATGTATTTATTTATTACAACAATAAATACAGCAGTAAAATGGACCATAAAAAATAGATGACATGAAAAATTCTGTAACTAATGTGTCAGCTGTAATTGAGAAATAAATTAAATGATCCATCTGCTTCCCACCATCGATTTCACTGTTTTCTTCCGTATTTGAGTATTTAAAAGGAAGTCAGCATTATTTATACTAATTACTCACTACACAAATGCCACATTTATATTGATTGCCTCTGTAATATAATTTTACCAATCCCTAACATATTGTTTTTTCCAGTACACTCAAATTTAATGAGCATATGAACTCCCTGTCTCATTAATATCATTTTTCCTTTAACCCATACCATTAATTTTACATACGTTGGTGATTTAAATTCTTTTGTGTAATGAGTGCAAGAATAATCATATTCTTTGTTATAATTTAGAAAGAGACATAAAATAAAAAATAAATACATGAATGTGTTTCATGTATGTTAAATCTTAAGATAACCTTTCTGCTCATTTGGTTTAGTAGTGAAAGTCAAAAGAGCCTACCATCATAGGAATGAGTTAATTTTGTTTATAGCATACCTGCATGTTATATTTTAAGTGAACCACAATGAAGTAGTATATATTACCTCAGAGAAAATATTCATTTCTACTTTTTCAAATACGTACATATATATGTATATGTGTATAATTATCATTTCAATCCGCCCTTACTGCCAAAACCAATACTATTTTTCCTTGAGTCCTTAAGGTTGTTGATGTCTTAGCCCTGGAAATTATTTGTAACACTTTGGAGAGACAATGATAACACAAATCTCTGTCTAGATGTGCTTTTTTTAAAAATGTCTTATTCATTTAACTATATAAAAATTTACATCCTCTGTGATAATAATAGGAAATATAGGCAAGAAAAAGAAAACAGAAGTTACTATATTTAAAACCATGACATGTTCTTGTGTGCCTCTCCAGTGTTTTATTGCAATATTAACAAACAACTGCAAAACGTGGCAATTTAAAACAACTGCATTCATATTACTCACAAATCTGCAATTTGGGTGGGACCGGTAGGTTTGGTTTACCTTTAAAAATCAAACAGTGTTTAGTTTGTCTGACAAAATCCTTCAATTAAGTTCAAAGGAGAGCAGAAGCGATTTTCTCTTCTCTGAGAGTATCACTTTCCAAATCCACATCTTCCTTCTTCCTTTCTGAATTTGTTCCAACAAGCCTGTTCCGCTTACCGGACATACCTACCTGTGCTTTGTCTGGCATCTGGAAAAGCTTCCAAAATTTAATTCATCTCTGCACTCTCAAATGCATTTCTTATCCCTTACTTCAATTTTTGAAACAGCTCTACTATCTGCCAAGTTACCTAAACCATAGAATATTCTCTGATCTTTCTTTTTCTGAGTTCCTCAGATCCAACTGACCTTTCAAATAAGGCAATTTTGAATGTTCCATGTCCCTGATAATCACTCCCTGTTTCTCTCATTCAAGCCTTCAGTACCTTTTTCCCCTGGGTTATTGCAAACACCTGCTACTACCCCATCTTTTCCTGCAAGTCACGTCTTGCAAAATAAAATAAAAACAGGTGAATTTTGGATCCATAGAAGTTAGGACCTTAATGCTAGCTGTTTTATCTTGTTTTCACTAACTCTTGGGGGAAATTTAGAAAGTAATTTATCTTAGTAATTTGAGTCTCAATTTCCATCTCACTAATGTGAGCATAATCATACCACTTAAGTGATATTCTGTGAGTTCACAGTATTCCACACTCTAAGCTTGATTTTCATAAAACATGACATTGAACTAACTACTCTCTGAAGCAAGCAACTTTCAAAGCACTTTACCACCCTCAAAATACAGAGCAAATTTCTTAGATTTTTACAATCCTCTCAGTCTTCCCTGATATTCATGTCTAATATCCATTCCTAATGACCTCCTTACTGGCCATTATTACAGATTGTTTTCTTTCATCTTCCATCCACCACTCATATTATTAGGATCTTGCTTTTACACTCATGCCTGTGTGTCTCTTGGATTGCCTTACAGAATGGTGATTAGAATCTAGACTAGAGTTAGACCACAAATGTCACACTGTGGTCCTGTGTGACCTTTAGTAAGTGGTTTAACCCTATGTGTCTTTGTTTTTACATTCATAAAATGGGATAATAACACATACAACATATGATTATAAAGTTTTGACAGGTTGTTAAGCAAATAGTTAACTATTAAAGCATTTAGTATCTCAGGACATAATGCATATTCAATAAAAATCAGCTAGCAATACATCAAATTCTAACATTCATAAATATCATCAAAACATTCAGAGTACTAATCAGAAATTAATCACCTCTATTCTGAGCTCAACTTTCACCTATTTGCAGCTCTCAATATTTAGTTTTATCACATATTGATCCTGGTCAGGATTCCTATCTACTCTTTAAGATGAAAAATATCTCTTTAAATTTTATCCATTATTCTGTTAAACACAGTGTAGAAGTTCAGGATACAGCATGAATTAATTGAGCTCATCCCCTCCCACACCAGTATAAACACATTAGGTGACAAAACACATTTAATTCATGCCATGTAAAATGTCTTACTTGATCTCTTAATGGCTGAACAAGATTCTAATTTCAGAGCTATATTATAAAACACAATGTAAGCAGAAATTCTGCGGTTAAATGAGTTCAATCTAATTAATCCATCTTCATTAGGGGTCAAAATCAACTCTACTAAGGGGTTTCATTAATAATAGCATATGAAAGAGGAGCCACTGGGAAAAAGGAACCCTTCTCCTCTGTTGGTGGGAATGTAGACTGGTGCAACCATTGTGGAAATCATCATAAAGATTCCTCAAAAAACTAGGATTAGAGGTCCTGTTCAACTCAGCTGGCCTTCTGGTTATCTTTCTGGAAGAATTAAAAGTTTCATACCACTGCAATATATGCTGTTTATAGCAGTACAATTTGTAATAGCTTAATCTTGGAAACAACCCAAATGCCCATCAACCAGCAATATATGTCCCATGTATTGCACTACAATTTGTAATAGCTAAATCTTGGGGAAAAAAACCTAAATGCCATTAACCAAAGAATGGATTAAAAAGATGTATTTTTTTATAATGGAGTAATAGCTATAAGGAAGGAAAAACTTGAGAAATGGATGCAATTCTTAGACTATACTCATAGGCGAAATAAATCCGATCCATATGTGTGAATACTGTATTGTCTCAATATTGTGAGAAACTGAATGAGTAAACAAGATCCAAAATAAGCAATAGTTATTGGGACTAGGGAATAAACTGTTCAAAAAAACCCAGAAACTATGATGTGGGAAAGGGGAAAGGAAGGAAGGAAAAAATATCATTCATATATATATATATATATATATATATGTAATAATTATACAGCTAGTTTCTCTTAGTTAATTGAAAAGAAAGTTTTGTTTGGACAATATTTCATGCATGTATCTTGTACTCTAAATAACTAGTACAAAGATAAAAATACACAATGTATTAATTATTGCTATTTCCTACTAGTCCTTTTTGAAACTGTTTTATTGATATTTTTAATTGTTTTCTCTTTAAAGTAAAACAAAGAGAATAAATGAAAAAAGAGGCACTGAAGAAAAGAATTTGGGCTGGAAATAGAGATCAGTGGTAGAGCACTTGGATGGCATCTCGAGTGTGTGAGGTCCTAAGTTTAATTCTCATCACTGAGGGAGAGACAGAGACCGACAGAGAGACAGACAGACAAAAAAAGAGAGACAGAAAGGGAGAGAATGCAAATACAAAAATTCACAGCTGGTGGCTTTGCTTCTTTGCCATGTTTAAGGAACATATGGGAGTTTTCAGAAGCCCAAATTTCATCCCAAACAAAAGCAATA
>RJWM01036737.1:0-17954 GCA_004363535.1 Dasyprocta punctata
TTGGGAGGTGCTATCTGACTTGTCTCTTCCTGGGCACCGCAAGGCTTCACACACAATTTTTTTGATGTGGTGGAGTAAAGGTATTAACAGTCTTGAACACGTGGGTTTGGTCTCTTCCTTCCTAATTTACCTAGCCAGGAGAATGAATCTGAGTGTTTGAATTTACTCAGACACAAGTTTTTCTAGGATGGTTCTAGGGAACCAGGAGCAAGTAAATTAAATTGACTGTTACACAAAGCAATGTCAATCAGTCTACCTCTTATCAGTAAAAGTTTACTGATTCTTTTTACCTCACTTCTCAATTAGTTCACAGCTTAATAAAGGAAGGCAGAGCCCATGTACTGGGCTCCTTCAAATACCCCAAACAACCTGTAATGCTGAGGTTAACCTACATTAGGACAATTCCATGGGGAAAGCGTTTGCCATTCAATAGCCCTAAAGCACAGAAAACTCTGCCCAAGCACAGAGGCAAGGACTAAACTTTCATTTCCTAACTTAAGATTCTGCATTATTTTTCCTAAAATCAATTGTACAGCTGGCTTCATGACCCCTTGACAGCTCTGGTTACTGTCTCAAAAGTGTTTTCTATGAATTCAGAGAAATCGGTGATCATTTTATCTTTGTTGTGGCAGGAAATCCATGTTTTCCACAAGGAGTCTTTTAGGCCTGACCTAGATAAAACCAAATGGGCTATCTCTGCATTCCTCTGGATCCACAGAGTAGCAGTGAATGCTGAGAAGGGAATGTGCTTTAGCACAGGGTGCAATGAATTTCCAAGTCTTCCTTAATTAAAAAGGGATTTAGAGAATTTATTTTATCAAGATTCTCAGATGATTCAAAGAACACTTTTTTTAGATAAATGATCATGTTACCAAGAGTAATAGGAGATATTATTAAGACTTCCATAAATATTTAGAGAATGACAAAGAATTTTAATGATGCATAGTAGAAAATTTTCCTTCCTCTAAAAAATAATTCAGACTAATGGAAGGTCTTAAAAGACATCTCAACTATTTCATTCCAGTTCTCACATAAAAACAGAGAGATAGAGCCTGAGATGGTGCTATAAAAAAGGAGACACTTCACAATCTCTTTGATATTTCAATCCTGACTTTAACTGTTAAGTGAAATTCAAGTGGAATGAACTAGAAAGCATCTTCTTAGGATCACCTTTCTAGATTCAGAGATAAACTCCTGAGAATAGATGCCAGCAGTATATACTCTCAGCTTTTCTGATACCTTTCATTAGAAAAATTTTCTTATTGTTCAGGGATTACCTGCAGGCTGTCAACTCTGTAAATCATTGAATCACATACACAGAACAGGAACTGATTTACAAATTAGTTATTCCACCACTGCACTTGACCAGCAGATAAGCTAGCATATAAACCAGTTACTTAGCTCCACAGTCAATTAAAGACACCATTAAGAACCACTTCCAATCCCTGAAAATCACAACTTTTTCACTACATATGATACTGAAGGAAGAAATTAGGGAAAAAAAATTTTTTTCTTTCACTTACAGATTGAGGTAGAAGGTTTGAGGGAGATTTATGAAAAAGAAAAGTTTTCTTAACATCTGATAATAATATTCTTTATGGTAACCTGCTTTTTTATGGTAACCTCTTTCCTTATGGGAGAACCTGCTTTTACTTGAGAATAAATGCCTACTATAAATACCATTGACTAGATGACTTAAACTACAGATTTTTTTTTTTTCTCACAGTTTTAGAGTCTGCAAGTTGGAATGCCAGCACAGTTGGGTTCTGGTGAGGTCCTTCTTCCTGGCCTAAAGATGGATGACTCCTAACTCCCCTCACATTCAGGAGACAAGAAAGGTGAAAAGAGAGAATTCAGTGGTATCTCCTCTTAAAAGGGCACTAATCCCATATTAGGACTCCACCCTCATGATCTCCTCTAAACCTAATCATTATAGACAGGCCTCATTTTGAAAAGCCATCACATAGGATCAGGACTTCAAAATTTGCATTTGGATTGGGGGATACAATTCACCTTGCAGCACTAAGGCACTTGGAAGAAAACAGGCTCTAAGAACACTGTGAGCTGAGCAATCAAAAGTGATCATTAAAATGTTTAAAATGAGAAAGAACTTTTTTCTATATAAGAACTGTAATTTAATGTTGTTGCTGTTAGTGGTGGCATATGAATGGCATAAGAAATAAGACAACAGAAAATTGTGAGAGGCAAGGGGAGGAAAACTGCCAAGCTAACCTGAGGCAGGGGTATCATGAAGGTGACAGACATAATCAGGGGAAATCTCCTAGGGTGAGATACCTGAAGGGTTTTGATGTAAGGAATGCCTAATATTCAAATTTCAAGCCTGTTTTCATTTGCTTTAAAGAAAATATCCCCTGCTCCTCAAAATTTCAGCTGATTTTACTGTACAAATAATATGCTCTGTGAAGTGAGTCTTCTTGTGGGAATCAAAGAAAGCTTCTAGTTTTATACCTTAAACTTCTCTACACCAGGGATGGATGTATAGACTGAGAAAACCATCTGAGAATTATGGGAAAGCCAAAGATGACCTGGAAAATGTAGTCCCTGTCACTGACCTAGAAGCCAATGTTATCTGGATCCCCAAAGCAGGAAGCCTTCAGCTAACATGGCTTAAACAAAACATCATAGGCATTTATTCCATGTGGACCAAAGACATTATCAAGACCTATCTTGAGAAGGCAGCATGTGGAGAAAGACCTGCCTCCCTGAATATCTTAAGGTTATGTCCAGGCTCCCAGCTTTCAGCTAAGCAATTCCTAGTGAGACAGCTGATGTATCAACTGTCTTTTTTCTCTCTTAGTCAGCAAGAAAAGCCAAGGGTTTCTTTTTCTTTTCTTTTTTTTAAAGGCTAACATATACATGTAGTGTTTTCTTTGTTTGAGGGTGGGAGAAAGGAAAACCTTTCAAGTAAGTTGTCTTTTCTTTCCCATAAGTGATCAGACAGTCTTATTTGAGTATTTGCAAAAACAGTTACACTTTGGAGGCACATGTATCATTCCCTCTCCCAGTCCTGATGAAAGACGACTCCAAATGTAATAAAATGGGCTCCAGAGAAATGTGTTTATTTATTCCAAATATCTCAGCTAATGAGAAAGCCAGTTTGAATGCCTTTTTCTCAAGGCCTTTGCAGTCAAACTTTCTGGCAACATCCTTGGTGTGGGCACTCTGATATGCTCCTTCTGCTTCTACGTTTCTGTGAGGCCCACTCTTACTGCAAGCGCCTCATTATTAGAAACCCTATCACTCACCCCTGCTGATGCCTTTATTGTGCTCCCCTTAACCCCACCAGCCTCTGCAGTCTCCTCTCCCTCACTCCACTCTATCTCTCCCACTCTGCAGGGCTCCCTCCCATTCTGTCATCATTCAGCTGGGGCTCCTGGCAAGAAGCTGCCTTTGATGGATTCCACAGACCCCTGACCTTACTTTGAAGTCCCCACAGTTTAATCAAACATGCCCTCCCCAAGACTCAGCACTGCTCCTTTCACTGGCTTACAAACTCATTAGGCAACCTAAAGGATCTAAGGGGACCCAGTTTGCCTACTGTGTGACAGAATGAAAGAGGTCTGAAGGAAAACGAAGTGAATTGAGTGTTATATTCTCGCATATGCACAACCAAGAAATTTGAGCTTCCCTTTGGAAGGAAGTAGAGAGGACTGCCCTTGTCTAACTTCAACCAGGATTGAAGAACTCAGGCTTTGGGGACAGAAAGACTGAATTAGACAAGGGCTAGATCCCAGCTCTGCTTGGCTGAGATTGACCTTGTGTAAGCCATGTCCTCAGAGTTTTTCACTGGCAATCATTCCTTTAAATCTTTGTGAGGATTAACTGACTAAAGTACTTAGTACAGTAGGTGACAAAATATAGTCTCAAAAGGACTAATTACTACTCATGCCTTGGTAATACTACTTTGAAACTTGTCAAATTTGGTACTTGATGCATTTTACCAGAAAAATTTGCCCTGATATTCATCAAATGTTTGGAACTCAAGTACAAACTGCAACTTGTCAGTATCAATTGTTTTGTGACTCACTACTCTTTCCAGCCAAAACAACTGGTTTAGTATTCCTTGTTTTTGGTACTCATCACACTTCGCAGAACCAATTAACGACAACTACTGAAGTACCTCTGTATTGCTATTCCCAGAATTCAACCAGAGTGAATGGTAAAGCATTTTCTGGGAGGCCCAGAGAGACCCGTTTTTGCCCTCCCACTGAAATTGCTAGTAGTTTGAGGTGAAGGAGTAATTTCTATCATTTAAGATGATATTGTATATTCAGATATGATTAATCATCAGTGTTCCAAGACCTAAGAGAGGAAAATAGTCATAAAATCATTTAAATGGTTAATAGCTATCATGCATTGAGTTTGGACTAGGTACTTGGATGAGCAACTGAAATATAACCCAACCATTTTGGTAAGTTTTGTACTCCATATTTTACATAAAAGGAAATAGAGACTCTGAAATTTTACATGAATTGTTTAAGGGTCATGTGTCCTCTACAGAAATCAGTGTGCCAATCTTGAAGAGAAGTCGAAGCACCCAGAAACTAACAACACTGTTAAACCATTAGCATATCTAGACTTAAAAGGACTAAGCAGGGTTTACTGGGGAGGAATGATGTTATTTTAATCCAGGGAGATCCACAGCCATAAAAGAGCAGCCATCAAATAGGACCTATTAGCATAAGAGGGTGGCAAGGGGGTAACAGCTGCATTGGAGTTAAGAATCTATGCCCCAACCATTCTCTCCTTTCAAACTCTGATGCTTTGCTGGTACCACACACACACACACACATACACTGAGAAATCCCAACAAGAAACCAGAGGACAAGGGAGTTGGGATGAGGCAGTCCATAGACATCAGAATCCCTAAGCACAAGGAGGAATAGAGGAGGCTGAAGAATGGACCGTGGGCTAAGAGGTACAAATAAAACTGGGGAAAAATCAAGTCATTCAGCTTCAAAGTGGGAAACATAGGCCCTCACTCAATTTTTAAATCCAACACCAAGCCCATTTTTCCCCTGTACAGATATTAGTACAGGTTTCTTCAGTAAATTAATCACCCCTGGCTATATTCCAAATATAAGTGAATAAAAATCATAGAATGCTATAAATCAAAGCAGAAGAACTAAACAAATCTGAATTTGAATCCAGGGACAATTACTCATCCTTATTTGACCCTTTTGGAAAGTGTTTGTTTTCTCTTTGGCTCACTCTGAGACCCAGGTCTCTTCTGTGCATAGGACCCTTCTGGGGGAAGCAGCCCTGCTGAGTCACCTGCCTTGCCTCCCACCTCAATCTCACCCACTGTCACAGAATTCTGGTGAATTAGATAGCCTCCATCTGGTTACACAGTACAACAGATTCAACAAACACCTACCATGTTCCTGAAACTCTTCAAGGCTCAATGTCAGCAGGGAAAAAGTAGGTAACAATTTCTGCCACTGCAGAGTTTGCATTCAATAATCCGACGACTAAGCAAAATATTTCATATACTAGAAGATGACAAAGACTAGGAAACAATGAAGCAGAAAAGGAGTACGAGGGCTTAATAGGATAAAGAGGGCTTACTGCTTCAAATACGGTAGTCAGAAAAGGCCTCATCAAGAGGTTAAAAACTATGGAATGTTTCCCAAATTTGTAAGTCACATTAAATGTTAGCTATTATTACTGTCAAAGAAAACTGAAGTTTCTGATAAGCGATGAACTTAATTGTTTTCCTTCCACAGATGCCAAGGGCATGCACTCTTTAGATATTGTGGGTTTAGCATGAGAATACAAGAGAATATAGTGTAACACTGAATATCATATATTTCTCTGTTCAGCTGCTCTCAGATCCAGCCATTTTTAGGCAGAGACATGGAACAGCTTTCATGGAAAAATGGATCACCTTTGGGAAGACTTCGAACTCATATAACTCACCCTTGCTAAATGTACTTGGGAAGTAAGTGTTGGCTGGCTTGGGTTGCTGACATTCTACATGGACTTCCTTGTTGGGAAGAGTTCTTAAACATGTTAGGTCAGAAATAGCACCTTCCCTTGTGATCATCTATTGTTGTATGCTCTTGGTTTGATGTATAATAAAGTCAGAACAGACCAGAATACACTGAAACAATAAATTAACTGAAATTTCAAGAGCTTAACCCAATAAAAGTTTATTTGTGACTCATACAACATCTATTCTTGGTTTGGTAACCATCAAGGACAGCTCCTTCCAATGCTGCTTCAATTTTATGGCACTGCCAACTCTACAAAGAGCTTCCTCTTCAGTAGTAGAGGAAGACAGTGCATGGCAATTTCACATGTGCTCTGCTCTTTCACCCTGGAAATGATGAGTACTACATTTGCTCATAAATTCATTGTCCAGATCTAGTGACATGGCACCATAGCTCTACTTTCTGAAGGTAAGGAGATGTGATTACTTTTCTATCAGGAACAAAAGAGCCTCGATGTTGGAAAAGGTTTAGCAGTATCTACCAGAATCTTCTGTCCCTGCTTCAGAAAGCCGGGCAAAGCAGTAAAAATGATTTTATGCCATGAGTATGAGCTTAGCCCATTTTGTACAGAAAGAATGGCTGAGAGCTATTTTCTCCGGAAGGTTTCTGTTAGAGCTCCCTGGATAACTTTCTGCTACATACCAAAAACAAAACATGACAAAATGCCTTTTGAAAATTCTTTGCACATGCATTGATCTTAATGTTATTTCTTAAGTGTGATTAATGCTATTTTAAGGTTCTTTCTCAAAGATATATAAAAATTACTATGAAAATCACACAGCAGTAGTTTGTCAAAGTTCATACCTAGTGAATACGTCATTCCCCACAAGGGCAAAGCATTACTCAATCAGTCACTCTCAGAGGTTGACAAAAAGAGTCAGCTACAATACTCACAAGCCTAATGACTTGTATCTGACAGTGACTAGGCTTCCATGTGTTAGAAAAAGTCTCCTAGAAGAGATGGTCTAAGTGTTCTTCACTATGGTCATCTTTCTGCATCATGAGGGCATCCTCACCCTCAACTAGTATGTGAAAGTGTTGTATAAAAAGTTAGACTAATGGTTATTTTTGATGAGTGGAAAGAAGTGGGATTTACCTATGGCAGTTTATCTATTGAGATACACACATGTACACAATGTTACCCAAAGTGGTGATATCAGTGTTTATAGGGACTGTTTTCTCTGAATCCTGTTATACATGAAATCTACTTCCCAGAGTTACCCTTATATCATTGACAGCTGCAATACAATATTTTCTTCATCAGCTCTACTCTCAGATACTCAGTAATAAAATTTCCTGCTATGTTAACAGCCTCAGAAAGGATGCTTTGGCACTTAAAAATTCACAAAAGGACTTCTAGGAGTTCACAGACCATGGTAACAAATTGTTCTGGTTTTCCCAGAACTGTGCTGGAATTAGACATTCCACTACACTAGCTTTGGGGGCATCATGAACTCAACTTGCCTCAGTAGATTTTCTTACCCAAGCCCACTGGGTTCCCTGCACTGTAAGGGACATGTATTGCAATGCAGAGGGCAATGATATCCAGGAGACTAGGTTGGTTGACACTTGAGACCAAAAGTGTAAATTGGCTATATACAAACTTACTAAAGGGCCAGGAATAAGGTAAGTGCCCACATAGTTCCTGCCACCCTTTTCCTCTGTACTGCACTCAGGCACCCATTACTGTTAAATTGGAAAGGAGCACCATAGCCCTATTATTGCCAGGTCCACTGGGAACCTCGAGCAACTCTGTAACTCCAGCTGTTCCATGTCACCAGTGCACAGCAGACTAGGATGGTGAATTTGATCTTGCCTGGCTCCAGTCAAGGTCCCATTCTAGGGAAGGCACTACCACCAAAGCAGCAAAGAGAAATATAATGGTTCTGGGTGCCAACCCACCAGCAAGGTCCTGCTGCATCTACTCTCTGCACTATACCCAGATGCCTATTATTGACAGGATATAGAGGAAATTCCACATTTCCCACAACTGCCCTGCCCCAAAACTTTGATCACTTATTACTGTCAGCAGGACAGCTTCACCCCTATCTCTCCTTATACAACAACTGGGTATGTACCACTTACTAGTGAAGGAACAAGGACTTCCTCTCCCTTACTACACTACTGGACTACCAGTAACATATGTCCTTGTCTAGCACCTGAAGAAGCTATTCCCTGACAGGGGCCACCATTCTCACTATAGGATCATTTTTATTGTAGAAGTAGCTGCACAGCTGAGTACCCTGTGCCCACTACTGTCTGCACCACACCTGTCTGAATGCTAGTGTTTCTTGTCTTACATGATCTGCAGAGACAATGAGTTTACACAAGTCTACCATTGTACCCACTATACCCAAAGTCATTAGTCATATCTAACAAAATCTGCAGGAAGACTACATTATACTACCTAGCTACAATCAAATTCAATATTATACAACAAACCAACACTTAAGTACATATCATCAGGGGAAAGCCTCCCCCCGCCAAAAAAAAAAAGATAGTAACTCCGTAGCAATGGGTCCCAAAATAAACTGACTGTGGATAAAATGCCTGAAAAATAATTTATAAATGATTACTTTAAAGTGCAATCAAAACATGAGAATGCAGAAAGTAAGTCAATTGCATTAGCAAGATAATGCAGGGAATAAATACAAAATTCATCAAATAGAGATTCTGATGAAGAAGCAAACAGATATCTTGAAAATGAAGAGCTCAGTAAGTCAAATAATAAGAGTACAGTTGAAAGCCTCAAGCATAGACTAGATCAAGCAAAAGAAAGACTATCTGAACTCAAAGCAGGTCTTTGCAAATATCCTACTCAGATGAAAGAAAGAAAGGTGAGAGGAGAGAGAGAAGAATGAGTAAAGAGCATTTAAGACATTTGGAACACCATGACACAAACATCACATTTTCAGAATAACAAAGGCAAGGCAAGAAAAAAGTTAATGACATAGAAAACCTGTTCAATGAAATACCAGAAAACTTCCTAATTTGAGAAAGATATGAACTTCTAGGTACAGGAGCCTTATAGAACCCTAAATAGACAGGAACAAGAAAGACCTTCATTAGAATGTATTTTATCCAAACTATCAAAGGTACAAAACAAAGAAAAAATTCTAAAACCTAAAAGAGGAAAGTGCCAAGTCATAGTTAAGGATATCTCCATTAGACTAATTACAGAATTCTCAGTTGAAACCCTAGCAGCAGGAGGGAATACTGTAAAATTATGCACTCCAAATAAAAATAGCTACCAAAAGTATAATAAAGTCCTTTGAACACAAGCAAAATCTAAGGGAATGACCACCAAATCAGACTTACCAAAGATGCTTAGGAAAGTCCTACATCCAGAAATCAAAGAAAGAAAACTACCATCTTGAAAACTTGTGAAAGTGTAAACCCCATCAGAAGAATAGATGCAAAACAGAAATAGAAAACAATAAAACATTATCAATATAGTAAACCATCAAACCACAAAAATGAGTGAGAGGGAAAAGAAAACAAAGAAAGAGTCCAAACAAAGAAAAATAATGAACAAACTGATAGAAGTTAGTTCTTACCAATAATAAATTTAAATGCAAAAATTCTCCAATTAAAAGCTATGACTGGCTGACTGGATTAAAAAACAAAGTCAACAATGTTTTGCCTTCAAGAAACTTACTTCATCTGTAAACCACATACAGACACTCAAAGTGAAAGCTTGAAAAATGATATCCTATGCAAATGAAGCCCAAAGCTAGCAGGAATAACTATACCTATATCAGACAAAACAGACCTTAGGACAAAAACTATAAGAAGGGACAAAGAAGGTCACTAGGCAATAATCAAGCAATCAATTCAACAATAAGTTGTAACAATTGTAAATTTATGTTCCCACAATGTCAGAATACTTAATTAGTAAAACTAAACACTATTAAATCCAAAAGGAGAGATAAGCTTCAATACTATAATACTGGAGAACTTGACCAAAAAAAAAAAATCAAAGAAACATCAAAATTAAACTATACTATAGATAAAATGGCTTATGAGACACAGAATAGTCTACCCAACAGCCACATATTGGTTTCTTCATCTTATGGAACTTTCTCTGGAACAGTCTATATATCAAGCCACAAAATGAACCTTAAATTAAAAAATGCTGAAATCATATTCTGTAACTTCCAATTACAATGGAATAAAATTAGAAGTCAACAGCAAGAGAAATTATACAAATATGTGAAGACTAAAGGAAACACTTTTAAATACACAATGGATCACTAAAGAAAACAAAAGGAAAGTTGAAAGTTTTCTTGAAATAAATTAAAATGGAAATATAACATACCAAAAATTAAAGGATACAGAAAAAATAGCACTAAAAGTGAAGGTTATAGCAGTAAAAGCTCACATCAAAAAATAGGAAAAATTCAAATCAACAAACAATGCATCTCAAGAATTTGTAAAACAACAAACCAGGGGATAAATAAGATATTCTTCATGGGACTAGAAAAAGTCCTAAAATTCATATGGAAGGACAAAATACCCTGAATAGGCACAGCAATCTTCAAGACAAGAAAAAAAAGGGGGTGGGGCAAGGCATCACAATACCTGGTATCAAAACATATCACAGAGTCAAACAGCATGGTACAGACGTAGAAAGATATACATAGACCAGCAGAACATAATAGAGGACTTAGAAATAAACCCAAAGCATCTATAGTCAATTTATTCACGATAAAGGTACTAAAAACAACATTGGAGAAAAAAGAACCTCTTCAATAAATGATAGTGGGAAAACTGAATAGTAACAAGCAGATGATTGAAGCTTGACCTCTACCTCTGATCTTGCACAAAATCAACTAAATATAGATCAAAAATCTATATGTAAGATTTGAAACTGGAGTAGAAAACACTTGAAGACATTTGTGCAGGCAGTGGTTTTCTGGATAGAATACAGAAAGCACTGGATACAAAAGCAAAAATCAGCCAGTGGGAATGCATCAAACTAAAACACTTCTGCACAACAAGAGAAAGAGTCAACAGAGTGAAAAGAAAACTACATTATAGGAGAAAGCATCTGCCAACTATTCATCTGATAGAGGGTTTCTATCCAGAATATATAACAAACTCAAAAAACTTAAAGCATTAATTTCAAAACAGATAAATGATCTAAATAGATATTTCTCAGAAGAAACATGCATGATGACAAATGTGAACATTTCTCAATTATTAGCCATCAGGGATATGTAAATCAAAACTACAATGAGGTACCGTCTTGCCCCAGCTAAATGCTATATCTACTACTAATAATATAATAATAACAAATACTAGCAAGGATATGGCAAAAAGGAACTCTAATACATATGGTGGGAATATAAATTAGTACAGTATTTTGGAGAACTGTATGAAGCTTCCTCAAAAAATTAAAAATAGATCTACCGTATTTTCCAGCTACCTCATTTCTGGGTACATAGTCAAAGAAAATATAACCACTCCAAATGTAGCTGCTCGGTATGTAGTATACCAAAGACACACCAGCACACACATGTTTATTGTACCACTAGCCAAGATACAGAATCAGTCTAGGTGTTTATTCACAGATAAATGGATAAAGAAAATATAATGTATTTACAGAATGGATAACTGTTCAATTATGAACAAGGAAATCTTGCCACTCATAGCAAAATGGATGGATTGCATGTTCTCACGAAGTTAATCTGAAAGTAGAACAAGGGCTACTAGAGATTAGGAAGGGTGTGGGAGTAGGGGTAGGAAAAGGGAGGTTGAATTTTATTACTCTATGTTATATGCATATATATAAATATCACACTGAACCCATTATTATGTATAATTATTATATTTTAATAAAAAACTATGTATCTGAGGCTAAATATTAGAAAAATAAATTTATTACCTCTAAAATTAGATGTTGGTTTAATAGCATTTATTTAGAATCAACAACACTGTGTCAATATCTACTATTTAAAAGGTGTTTGACTGCAGTTTGATGAATAATTCTATGATTCATATACAAATTGCCACAATAAAATTCTTTATGGAATAAGAAAAATATTCATACATGATAGCAACAATTTTCTATTTTGTATTTAACTTCTGTGTTTATTTGTAATCTAAAAGAAAAATTTGTTTTCTGGACTTTGGGTTATCTTTAGTGCTCTCTGACACCCCGTACTATTTATTTAGAAACACTAATTATGAAAAGACACTAAAACATAATTGAAAGATAATTTCCAAAACAAAAATAGAAATAAAGTAAATCTCTACTATCACTTCTCTTTTTTGAAACCCTCTGAATGGGTACATGATTCTATTCCTGTTATTGTTAGAATTAATCTACAAATATGACCAGTACAGAGGACCATGCAAATATACATTGATACTTCCACTGTATATACATACACATTCATTCATTTGTTCCATAAATACAAATTGACACTACCCATGCCCAAGTGATAGAGGGGAAACATGACCAAGGCCCTTCTCTCCTCTAGTTTTCAATCCCAGTGAAGCAAACACACAGTCAGCACACACACAGTAAGGAGACAAACAACATTTTTTTCAGACATCAATGCTGTGAAAATTAGAATGAGACATGTAGAGATTGGAAGAGACACACTTTAAGGAGTATGGTTAGGAAAGGGCTTTCCAAAGTAGGAACACTTGCCCAGGGACCCAGCAAATCAAACAAAGATGTAATGAAGATTGTTTGGGCAGAGGTAGAGCAGATGTAAGACACTGAGGCAGGCATAAGCTAGAGAAACAAGGCTAACATGATATATCAGAGGAACCAAAAGAGATGGACAGAGACTGTGGAAAGAGTTGGAAATTTTTTTTTTTTTTTTTTTTTTTGTACCGGGGATCAAACTCACGACTTTGCTCTTGGCCGGCAGGCTCTTGAGCCACTGAGCTAAATCCTTGGCCCAAGAGTTGAAATTTTAATAAGAAACAATTGGAAAGTTTTGAACAGGGTAGTGATATGATATGACTTCCATTTTTTAAAAAGACCCTTCTTGTTGCAGTAAGGTAAAGGTGTTGCAGTGAACAAGAGTAGAAGGCACAGATGGTCCAGGTGAGAGAAAAAAGTGGCACGGACTCAGACATAGGCAGTGTGAGTGGTGGTCAGGTGGGGGATGCATTGTAGAGATGGAGATGGTAGGACTTGCTGTGAATGAAGGAATGAAGATTAAGGATAATTCTGTAATTTATGGCTTGCATGGCTGTCTCTGCTATGAGGCAGTGAGGTTCTCACTTATCAAAAAGGTGCACTTTCATCTCTTTAGCTTCACCAACTAGCACAGGGCCTAGAATTTGGTTCCTCTTATTATATAAAGACTGTGTTATGATAAAAATATTTTTAAAAAGAAGTTTTGTTATTTATCTGCATTAATATATTATTATATGTTTTATGTACGCTCCAAGCCGTCTTCTTCACTCAACGTGGTTCAGGCAGGCCAGACATGTCCCACCCATGGGCTGCAATTGGACACACTTGTTTTAATAAATATTTGCTGGGTGATAAGTGGTAATATACAGGCTAAAGGAACTCAGTGGTTGCTCTTTTTCCAAGGAATGGAGAGGGGACATAGGTGAACAGCAAGTAACTCACGAGGCTTTCCATTACAGCAGTGGTCACTGTTCTGGCCAGATAACCAAAAACAAACAATGACTGGGATCATATCTCAGGAAGAAGGTAGATGGAATGTATTCTATATAGACATAGACTAAATCTATTGTTTCTTGTTTTAATGCAAATAATGTTCACTAGGAAGCACTAAATGCCTCTCATACCTGTCCACAGGCTATTCCTATGTGGGTCTATTTGATATTTCTTAATTGCTCAAAGGTGAGTCTTCACATTTTCCCCTGACTCCTGTTGTGTCTTCACAGGACATTCACAGATCATATGGCTTCTTCTTGGCTAACAAAGTCACTTAATTTTTTCTTGACATCATCCCTGAGATCTGCAATGAAAATATTTCTATAATTTTGGGCACAAGAATCTTTCAACACCTAATTCCTACATGCTTTAAAACATGAAAGCCTAAAGTTGAATGAGATTTTTACATCTCACCTTCAGGGAAATTTCTTCATTAACATTTTTAAGTAAGCAACAAAAAGCGTTCTCTCCTGTTACAACAGATGGCGGAGTGAATTTACACTTATAAAAATCAATGCTTCAGACCCCAACAGCAGTCAGCTCCTTGGTACTGAAATGTCTCGGTACTTCAATGCCAGCTTTATCAAGCATGAGATGAATAATCCATTCAATATTTAAATCATGCATAATCCCCAAAACATAGGAGCAAAATGGTTGAAGAACTGAATGAATCAAATCATTTTTTTTACACAGAATTAATTAATTATGCCATTTCAACAAACACGCTGAGGACGCTGCAAACATTTTGAACTGATATGGATGACACTTTGATACCTCAGCCCCTGGAATTTTCACTGTAGATTCAGATCAGTGTAACTGATTAATATCCTTCTTTTTTGCGCCTTCTTTCTTGCTCCTGTTAACTATCAAGGATAAGCTCTTAGTGTTGATATATAAGACTCAAACACATAGGTCAGGTCATTAAGTTTCAGTGAGTTCCCAGCAATTATAAGCTAATTCCCTTTTAACTGAACCTCCTTCTTGGCAGCTCCTCTTCTCATGGCCAAATAGTCTTTTTTCACATCTATTGATATGTCACAGATACCTACTGAACAAATATTAGGTTTTTTTCCAACTTGCTCTTGAGGTTCCACCGTCAAGAGCCACCTTAAGCAAGCTAGCTGCTCTCTAGAAGAGCCCTGATTCAGTAGAAAGTGAGGTTCAGATGAGAGTGTCACATAAGACAGGATGAGGCAGTGAAACCAACATACATGAAACAAGAAACTTACTACTCACAGGTCCTAGAGAGGTTAGGGTGCTGATGGGAGGCTGACCGGAAGCCTAGAAGTCCACAGCAGGAGAGAGTTCAATAAGCAAGGTGGAAAGAAAGGGAACAAGATAGATCTGGAAGGGCTTGCTTTACAAACGTTCATGGCATTATCCCTTAGATTTTCCCATGCCGGTTGTGGATTGGGAACTTCACAGCCTATTAATTGCATTAATTAGCTTAACACTAATAACTAGGGGTCATGTGGGTAGAAGGAGTCATATATTTTTTTGGGTTTCTATAAGATTTGCAAGTGAGAATGATCCACTGAGGAGAAGTACTGAGACTACAAGGAGGGCAACAGTGTTTACTTGACTCATGTGCTGACCATTAGGTTTTATTATGGTCAGCAGTTGTGTGATCGATTAGTTTCAGGGTAGTGAGAGAAACAAGGGGCTGAGTCTCTTTACCACACGGCGAGGTAAAGTTTTTCTTAGGCCAAAAGTGACCGGGTATGCCTAGGTTCCCGTTAATTCATGTCAGGCCTAAAAAGGATACTGGAGCAGCAACTAAACAGATTTCTGGCAACAGGTAGCACAGAAATGAGGTGTAAAAATCGAAATCCATCCAGCATTAATAAAATGGATGATTAAGGCAGTGTCCTTGGGCATTGCAGCCCAACAATATCACGTGAGGTAATTTCATAAGTAAATGTTTGATGGTGCAATTATTGCCTCTCCACAGGAGCTCCCTGATGGAAAATAACACATAAAAATTGTTATAGCATTATAAAATTATCCATGTTTATTGTAACAAACTAAACAATGAAATATGCATAAAATAAAAAAGTAGAAGCCATCAACTACTCTCTCCCCAGTCACCTCATACCAAATTCAAATAGCCTCAAAGATCACTATAATCAACAGATTGGTACTATCGTTTTATAAATTTTTTGTGCACCCATATTCTTTTCATTTCTACACCCTGGCTTATACTGCATATTTTCCATAACTTGCCATATATAGTTGATAGAAAGTTGCAGATACTCCAGGTCAGTACCATAGACGTGCTTATGTCTCTCTAATGAGTTTTAAATATAACATTGGAAGTTGCACTTAAGCTTTTCTTGGGGGTTGGGATTGTTTTGTTTTTATTAAAAACATCTCACAAGCATTTTTACAACTGTATCTTTGTACATTTTTTGTAGGATAAATTTCTAGAAGCAGGATTGATAGATTAAAGCTGGGTGCCTGTTAAATTTGATTGATATTGCCAAATGGTCATACAAAATGGTCACATCAGTTTATATTCTCAGAAACTCTTTTAACTGGTGACTTTTCCTGGAAATCGCAAATGAAAACCAGGGACCTCGACTTGACTCGGGAAGCAGAGCAAAGAAGCAGTAAAACAACAGCAAAGTCAATTCTCCATCCGCCCAGGCTGGGCCTACTGAGTCTAACATGTAGTAGTGAAGAACTCAGAGAAGGAGCTGCTGGTTATTAAACACTTCACAGCCATCTGGGACTTGACAACTCTGTTTCTCAGTAATAGATACTTTAAAAAATTGAAAACTTGATGCTCTAGAGGAACATCTTCTAACTTACCTATCTGGCTTTGTTCAAGGATCACTGTATTTCACTCCAGGAAGGGAGAGAAGAGAGCCCTTTTGGACAAGGCTTTCTTTCAAAAACAACAAGAACAAAATGTTTGAGTGGTGGTAATTTAATTCTAACACTGCTCAGAATTCCCAGAAGAAACAAGATCCAGCGCAATAAATGATTGAGTCATTCAGGCAAAATGGGTTAAAGGGGCTAACATGGATAAATTGGCTCTTTCTGGCCTTTCCTAACTATATTAATAAAAATCTCATGAAACATCTTAACCCTATGCTTGTCAAGCTCTGAAGCAATCCATTGCTAGTTGCCTGCTTAGGTTTTCTAAGAGTGGAATTCAGAGATATCTGATTCCAAAATAAAATCCCATAAGTACCGTTACCTGGTGCCAACAAATTTCTTCTTGAAAAGCAAGAATAAAAATTAAGTTTGTAAAGGAAAAATAAATGCCAGAAGCAGGAAAGTTTGCCACTGGTCTTTTCTCAAAAAGGATCCCCTTCAGTGTATAGAAAACTAGCAACTCCATCTGCATTCACCTCTCCCATTCCCAATATCATAGCCAGATTTTTCCCTCTTTTGAGAAATATTTTGGTAATATATCTCCATGATCCCAAGTTGTCTGTGTGCCTGATGAAATGTCTGTCACAATCCCACAAATGAGATACATTTAAGAGATATAGGTCAATTCTCGTTATTCACAGTAGATAAGTTCTACAGAGTGGTTGCAAGCACTGAAATGAAGAATGACCATTGTTCCTAGTGAAAATGCAAGTCAGGTTCCTTCAAGCTTGTGCTTACAACATTTTCATCAATAGAACAATATGCGTCCTTGTTTTGTGTCTGTTTCTGCTTAAAAAACACCTAATTTAATACATATTGTTGATTCACTTACCCTGAACTCATGGCCAATAGTACTTTATGCCTGAATGAAGCTTATCAAACACATATATTTTCTCTGAAAGGCACATTAAAGCCTCCTTGTACTTAGAAACACGAGGCAGCCATTCAGAACTAGATTGGTGGATATTTTAAACAATGAAATCAAACAAAACACAAAAATGCAGACCAAAAAATGGCACTAATACACTTTGAGAAAGACTTTTATTTAAAAGATGAGAGCTAAAACAAGAAAGTATATTGTTACTAGATTGGGGCTGTACTGGGAACATGTGTGTTGGGTGACTCAGATTTTTTGCCTCTTTCCGTCTTGGTGACTAACCAAGAAAGTGCCATGAGTATTGATTTTGGGGTTACAAACAGATTTTAAACAATAGATGAAGTCCCAAATACAGGATTTGCAAACAATGAGAGGTAACTGTTTCCCACCCAGGACAGGGCATCCCTCTCCCCTCTACTCACCCCTGCTATGCCATTCCCAACC
The DNA here is from genome assembly GCA_004363535.1 of Dasyprocta punctata. Lineage (NCBI taxonomy): Eukaryota > Metazoa > Chordata > Mammalia > Rodentia > Dasyproctidae > Dasyprocta > Dasyprocta punctata. Next base: position 17,867 of record RJWM01036737.1, read on the forward strand.
CTCAGTGTGGTGAAGTTTGGCTTAGAACCTCCAACAGAAGGAGCATCTTTGTAAAGGCACAAATAAGGGACCATGAACTAACACTCTT
>RJWM01036738.1:0-17820 GCA_004363535.1 Dasyprocta punctata
TTTCAAATGTCATTTCTTCTAGAACATTGTTCACTTTTCAATAAGGTGTCTTGACCACTATATGTAAGAACCAAACTTGTTATCCAGTATCATTTCCATGGGTTACCATGTGTCCTGCAATATGAAAATACCAACAAATATGACAAAACAACTTCCTGTCCCCACAGAGCTGGTAAACATTGTATTTTCTAGTAGAAGTAATTTAGCCATGATAGAAGAATTTAAAGGAAAAACATTTTTTTTCTGCCCTGTGGGATATTGACCTTTAAATGACAGTGATGAGACTATGTAATAGTGAAAGAACATTGAGAAACATTTTAAAAGAATTTTTATAGAAAATGGACATTCAACACGGACTAGAAATATTTGGGGAGTCAGATCATTTTTTCTCTAACTTCAAGTTCCTTGTTTTTCTATAATCATTAATTAATTATAACTAAGAAAATGGTATTGGAATATTGGGCTGCCGTACAGCAAAGATTAAAATCAACAGCTGGAGTATTGATGAGATAACCATGTTCTTTGGCATCATTTTTGTTATTCCTTTAGAAATGTCACTTAAAAGATTGCTAATTAGCTACTAATAGTGGGTATGTTCATTTCAACACAAACATTCCTTCACTTTATGATGAGTCTATGTGAGTAACTAAACATACCATGTGGTTAGTGATTGTATCAGGATATGAGAAGGAACTTGTTCCTTAATTAGGGTTAAGTCAAATCCTTAAGACAAAAATATAATCAAATAATCACACAGCATGAGAGCTGGAAGTGAGTTCATCAAACCTCCTCATCTTATCAATGAGAAAACTTTGACCTAAAGTTTGGATTATTTTCCCTCATCATTTAATTTTAGAGGACTTAAACTCTAAATATCCTAACTTCCTGTGTGTTTTAAATTTATTATTTAAAAAATAATTAATTACTATAATTATTTTTCCCAGTTGCAAATTCTTACAAAGCTAGGTCTTTAAGCATTTGGGGGTCAAGCTCCTTAAATGCAACAAACAATAACCTTTGGAAATGTTAAAAGTAAGCCTGGGTTTCCACAAAATTGCCTGTCAAAACAAAAATTGTGTTAGATTAAGTTAAACAAGCAAAGAAGACATTATTCAAGGCTACCACAATAGGATGCCTGACCTCAACTCCACTGAAGCAAGACATGAGGGATTTGAAACTCTGTTGTGGGAAGAACATGGCTCACCTGTCCTTGTTAACTGCCAAACCCAAACGTCCTCCTGTACTCAGAACAGGAAAGAGGTTTGAAGCTTGGAGCAAGGTCCACACCTAAGCGAGGCTCCCATTTTATACAGGTTGGGAAGAAGGGCCGCCATCTTTATTTGTAATGACATCTCCAAGAAGTGGTTCATTGGTCTTTGAGAAACACAGTTCTGGGTTACAGAGCCTCTCTTTAAGGAAGCTTCCAAAATGATGTGAGCAGGACAGAAGTCACTTTATGGTTCTGTCTTGTTTTAAACTTACTTTCTAAGTCTAAGCTAGCTTGTGATAACCATACAATTGGTATGTCTGTGAGATAACCTGGGTGGCAACCATAAAATGTGATAAATATACAACCTGTGTGCCAAAAAAACTTATCTTGTGGATCCTTCTAGAGAAACTTATAAAAATATGTTTCCTAAAAAATATATTTTTACCATAAAGAAAACTGTATTTTTAACACCACAGGATTAGTACATGTTATGTGTGTATCACAGTAAGATTAACACATGCTGTTTTGTGTAAAAGACCAAGTGGACTTTCTCCTTGAATGAAGAACTATTACCTCCACAGCATTTAAACTGTCCCCATGGCTATGCTATTTGCTTCTCCCTTCAAAAGGCTCTAAGCAATGCAAATAAGGTTAGCTAAGACACTGATGTGTAATCTTTAAGGACAACTGATAACGTGCTGTTTCCTTGCATTGTGTTACCCAAAACAGTTGAACACAGCAAGATGGCAGAGCCAGAAAGCTCCAGGAATGTCAACTGGGTACAAGTCTCAAAATATGACTTCCCAGGGTACAAAAGTTTACATTTCAGAAACTACAACAACAGCCTTCTAAATTCATTCTTTTTTTTTTTTTTTTTTTTTGGTATTTGGAATCAAACTCACAACCTTGCACCTGCCAGACAGGCACTTACGCCACTGAGCTAAATACCCAGCCCCCTAGAATTCATTCATATGCTGTCCCAGTAGAGTTATACAGACTGGTCCTTCTGCATATCTTTCTCCTTGATTATTGTAGAGGCACTTACTTTCTGCCCGGCTAGCTCAGCTCACCTTGCTCATGTAATTCCCGCCATGCTCACTGTCATTCATCTTGGAACCACTCCTTTCTTCATGAGATAATAAATTCTGGGAGAGGCCTTGGATCAAGGCCTTTGTCCATATATCCTCACTTGGATCAGACTTAGGACCCCTTGGCTGCCCATAACTTTGAATTTGTCTTAGTATCTTTACTCTCACTGTGGGTTGCATTGGAGGTGGTAGATTGGAATTATTTTGCCAGAATTCCAATAATGTTTCAGTGGGATTACAAATGCAACTTTCTGGATTGTGAGGAGGACTGGAAAAGGGATTGCAGTATTTGGATTACAATAGCTTGTGTCAAACTCCCTATGGTAGAAAAGAGGAAGCTTCCAGCTGCTTCTCCACTCAGTCTTCTGGTTCAGTGCCTGTGGACTCTGCCCAGGTACTGCTCTTCACAGAGCTGCCAATCGAGCTCTAAAACTGTGTGTGTCCATCACTCTGCCTGTCCACAGGACCTTGCTTATCTCCCCAGCTGTACTGGTCTCTGGATTGCCCTGAGTTCCAGTCTTGCCTGTTGGGCACCTCGCCCTCTGTGTTCTCCTGGTGTGTTGGTGGGTTGGAAGAAAGGTCCTGCACTATCCGCACTGCCTCCAGCTTCCAGCTTATGCTGTGGGTGAGCTCCTCTCTGTTTTGCTGTGAATGTGACAAATGTTCAATAAACTGTTGCATTCAGGAGATTGCTGGACTCTTGGCATCTTTGTCTGGCAGATGCCCCAACTCTCTTTGGCTCCTTGGAGCCCAGGGTCCCCTAACTTAGAATGCCTTTTGGCCTTGAAAGTGGCCTCCATGTCTGCTTATGGCATAAAATAAATTTCATCTCAAAAGGGCAAAGAAAGTTTACAGTTAGAAATTTTCTAAAGTAAGTGCTCCAGGAAAGGGAGGGGAAAGACCTCTGGTATTAGTTCAGTTGAATTCCGTAAAGATCAGGTGACAGGGAGACCAGAGATCTAGGGGCAGGAAGAAACCTGTTGAAAGAGTTGTCAGACTGAGAGAATTTTAATGGTCATGTCCAAAGATGTATGTATCTTTCAAAGTAAGTTTTCTAAAATACTCATTATATCAGAAACAACCCAAATCAGCTGAAGATATCTTAAGCATGGATAGAATTGTAATGCCAACTAAACACTCAGGAACAATTTAGTCTCTGGGCCTGGTTTAGGCAATCATTCTCTGTGTATCTTGTGAGGAAGGACACAGGATAGTTGTGCTGACTTTTCTCTCACTATACCTCAACATTTTTCTACCTATAAATTCAGACAATTCCATCCAGAATAGGTTTTCTCCCTTTCCCTTATTTAGTACTTCAGATTCCCAGATTGATTTTCCTCTCCCCTACATCTTCATATTCTTCAATGATGATACCAGAAGAAATGGGAACCTAACCATTTTAGATGAGATTAACTTTGATTCCAATCCTTCTTCCCTTTATGCCATGTGTAACTAAAATTGAATGCCCTATAACACAGTTTTGTAAAAATTCAGTTCTGAATTTTGTTTAATTAAGGCATTTTTAGCAAAAGTACATCTTCATTGTGTTATTTTCTTTAAATTATAACTTTCATATAGCACAGTGATTTTGAAATTATATTTAGTTACTGGATTCTATTGTTATATTTTAGTTTTTATACTGGAGGTTTTGATAATTTGTACTAAATTTAACCCTTTATGATTGTCATTGTTTTCTTTAGAGTTACTTGAATGAGTTAGCGTCATTTTATCCAAAATTACTGATTAACTGAATAGACAATTATTAATAATTGGACCTTAAGATTCAATAATGCATTCTAATACCCTAATTCAATAATGCATTCTAATATCTCTTAATATTCTAATGAAATCATTCATAACTTAAAATTTTGTGAGATAAAAACCACATGCTTTAATTTTTCATCCCCTTGCTTCTTGTTATGGATTACAAACTGGTGGTCCACTTAGCACCAGCTGAATTAATTCAGTTGGTGCTGAGTAAAGATGCCCCACCTGAAGAAAGTTGCCAGCATAAATAGAGATGTGGAGAAGAAGAGCAAGGCATTGTGGGTTCTTTCAAGAGTTGCTGTTTCAAACCAATGGTTCTCCTAGAGGTGCTGGTCATGCTAGCTTCCCCAGTATGGATTCGGCCATTATCATCGGAGGAGCTCAGGACCTCATCAATGAGAGTGGCTGTGGTTCGCCTTGGGGGAGCTCTGCTCCTCACATTGTGCATCGCTTCCTGGCTCCGGAGGGGAAGCTGTGTGCTGGAGAAGCTTGTCACGCTGGGCTTCCTGACCTGTGCTCAACTATTCTCCATGGTCAGAGGAGCGCGGGACCTCGTTGCCATTGGGGATGGCTGTGGTACTCTTCAGGGCAGCCCCACCTCTTCTTTTGAGCATGACTTCTCAGCTCCCACTAGAACCCTCGACCCACTGTACAGCTCCTTCACCCTGCTGGCATAGACTTTCTAGTTCCACCGATGACCTTTGGCCGTCCCGGCACAAAACCGTAAATAGACTGGCGTGAGTCCTTATTGTGGGCTCTTAGATTCCCAGTTGGAACTGTGGGAGACACTGTCATGTGTTTTGGGTCTCTAGTGGGACTCTTGCAAGACATTGCTGTGGTATCCAGCCCTCAGCTAAATATCCTGGGTCTTAGTGTTGTGGATAGATTTTCCTGCACTTTCTTGTGTTCAGCTCTGGGTGATATTATAAAAGTATTATAAACTCTGTGTCCTGTATGCAGTTGTTCTCCCTGTAACCCCTGACTACAACAGTTCTCAATCATTTTCAAAAGAAAAACAACAACAACAACAATAACAGCAGTTTATTTCCCTTAAGTGCTTTCATTTCAGGAAGAACTTTCTTTATGGTTTCCAAGACAGTGAATTCAACTTGGGCACAGAAAACAGTTTGCAAGGAAGAGAACAGGGACACTGGAGACGTGGATACATCTTGTTGTTCCTGGAGACCTGAGGCCACAAACTTACACCTGCGTGAATGGGGTCTCACTATACCTTGGTTGTAATTGCACCACTGTGCCTGGGATATTGACCGTGATAGTGGGCTTAGTGAGGTACACAAATAGAGCACAAAACCTGCCACCTGGAAGCTCTGATTTCCAGGCTTTTCTGCAGCTGCACTCTTGACTGAAGTACTGCAGGAAAACCCACAAGTAGAAGAAAATTATGGGGCTGTGTCAGAACTGAGGTGAGGAGTAGATGCTGATCATTCTAGAAAACCTGAAGTGATTCTTCCTGGACCCTTAGGCAACTGCACAGAAGGGTGCCCATCACTAGAGAAGAACAGTGCCTGGGATGGAGGAGGGTGGTGGCAAGGACACCAAGGAAAACAAGTCACTTATGTACAGCCCAGAATTTATAAGTGGAGTCAGCAAGGAGGCCCAGTCTGATGGGTCCAGAGAAGACCACGAAGGCTTTGATGGTTTTTGTTTTGCTTTCAAGGTAGCCATCCCAAATACAAGAAGGTGATAATCTCAGGGGATAAAAATGAGCTTAGACAAGAAGGGTGGGAGGGAAGGAGGAAAAGAGGGAAGAGGGGAGGAGGGGGAAGAGAATGAGAATGAATAACTAAGTACTCACGGAAATAAGAAATAAACCAGAGAATTAAAATGTAGTAAAATCAAACCAGCAGGGATTTCAGATACTAAAATTACCTAACACACTATGTAAATAAATAGTTTTCAATTTTAGTTTCTCTAAAAAATTAAAAGGTGGTTAGAAAATGTAAGACCAAAATAATATAAAATAAAAAAATCCAAAGAATAAAATGGAACTTCTGGAAAGTAAAATACATATTTAATATTTTAAAATGCATCACTGTGAGATTATTAGATTGGATACAGTGTGAGAAAGAACTAATGTTGAACTGTCTAGAAAGCTCCTCACTTAGAGATTCTTATCACTGCCATCCCCCTTACCAGTGAATCCTCCCCACTTTGCTGGATGATCAAACTTGAGGACATATTTTCTTTTCTAATCTGCTTTTGTTTTTCTTCAGACTGGTCACTTGATATAATTTCCTTTCTTTATTTCTTCTCTCTCCTCCCTCTCTCTCTCTCTCTTGCTCTCTCTCTTTCTTTCTCCCCCTCTCTTTCCGTCATATGCAAGCTCTACTGGGCCAGATGTGATGTATTTTTGCACTGGAGTGGCCCAGGTCTTATAAAGTCTCTGCACATACAAGAAGTTCATTCAATATTTACTGAATGAAAACACTGATTAATACAAAATAAATTAAGTATATGACCTAAAGACTACAAAAATGTAACATCGAAAGAAGAACAAGATAACAAAGAAGAAAAAATTATATGAATAATGTAAACAAAACAGAGTGAAACAAAAAGTTAAACAAAATTTAAAGCCATTTAAAATAGAAAAGTAATGACATTAAAAATAAAAGTTCAAGTATGTCTTGCAACTTACTAAAAGAAATTTTAAAAAATAGATACAAGGAGACACAATCAAAGAAGCAACATCAACCATGATTTACATAAATCACAGCCATGTCCTAATGTTATAAATAATGACTATTGAGCTAAAGAAACCATTTTACCATTACAGTAGAAGACCAGAGTAGATACATGAGATTCACTGCATTTTTGATGATGAAACAACAACAACAACAACAAATCAGGAAATATTTAGAAATTTGAATGAATAGAACCAGCAAGGAATTAAAAATGTTTGTGCTTCAATATTGGTATAGTGGTACAACATTTCAATTAGGAAAGAAGAATAAATTCTACAGATCTAATCTATAACAGTGTGACTCTAGCTAGCAATATTACATTGCTTACTTGACATTTGTTAAGAGTACATTGCTCACAGTCTTGCCACACATACATAGGTGATGTTTGATGAAAACGTTAATTAGCTTGATTGTGACACTGCGTACACATAAAAATCATTAAGTTGCACACCTGAAATATATGCAAATTTCAATGGTCAATTATATCTCAGTAAAGATGAAAGAAACTGAAATTAGATCAATGGGGTGGGTACTTTTTGACAAATTGATGTATGAAAATGATACAGTAGTTCTGGCTGTTTTGTAGCCATAAATTTTGTGGTGTTATTTGAGTTTTACATTGTGCATGAGAATTAATTTCATACATAATTGCAGTCACAATTGTGAGTTTAATTTGATACTTGATTGTAATAAGGACCAAGTATATTTATCTTTTATCAGGAAAACTAGAATGGAGAATGTACAGTCACACCTGTAATCATTTCTAAGTGATATTGTAAAATCACTAAAGTGGTCTTACATGCCATTCTGAAAAGTTGTTTACAAAATATTTTGTGCTTTGGAAAATTTGTTTTCAAAATTGCTGTATGTTTAGTGCAAGTCAACACACATTTCAAATAAGTTGATTAAACAAGCACATGCACACTGCACATCAAAGGAAATTTTCATGTTAAACTGACAACATTATACTGTTTTTGGAAAGTTTAATTTTCAAATAAATATCTTCTTTCAAAAGGAAAATATTTATTTTAGAATGAAAACACTAAGGATTTGAAAGCAAAACAAATATCTCAGCCCCAAATATTTTGATGGAAGAAAAATCTTCATTCTCTGCTGCTGCCAACAATGAATCTTATCATATGGATCAGCTGATATCAAACTTGTAATTGTTTAGGAAGAAAGGAAAATGTAGCTGCCTCCATTATGAGTTAACAAGCTAATGCACAGATTGGAGCAAAACAATAGTGAATTAGGATTTTTGGTAGAATATTTCTTTTTTTTTCTTTTTCTTTTTTTTTTAAGAGAAAAAAGACACATATAACAAAGACAAAAAGCAAAAGAGACAAACAAATGAATAGAATAAGATCACAACAGTAGCATTACAGGTTTACAAAACAGGATGATAGAAACTTGACAGTGGTTGCAATATTGCATATCATTATCTTCAAAATGATTGTTTACATTAATAGATATAGACATGTAAAATTGATCTAATCATATGAGTATTAATTGTTCTTTCTCAGTAACGAATACATTCAGCAGTGTGTTCATTTTAGTTATCTTACATATACATATACACAGATTTATATCTTACATATACATATATACAGATTTATATCTTACATATACATATATACAGATTTATATCTTTTCCTTTTCCCTTCCCTTTTTCCCCCTTTTCCCTTCCCAATTACTTTTGCTCTTTGAGCTGTTTTTTACCCTTACCTAGTATTTATTATAGATTTTGGATCATATATACTTTTTCTGTTTCTTACACTAGGGAGACAATACAGTATTCACACATGTGGGTTTGATTTATCTCACTTATGAATATAGTCTCAAGTCGTGTCTATTACTCATAAAAGTCTCTATGCAATCTTTCATAACAGCTGAGTAGTACTCCATTGTATAAAAATACCACATCTTTTTTATCCATTCTTTGATTGATGGGCACTTGGGTTGTTTCCAAGATCTGGTTATTACAAATTAGGTTGCTATAAACATGGGTGCACAGATATCACTGTGGTATGATGTTTTCAGTTCTTCTGGGAAAATGCCCAGAAGTGGGATAGCTGGGTTGAATGGGATCTCTAATCCTAACTTCTTGAGGAATCTCCACACTGATTTCTACAGTGGTTGCACCAGTCTACACTCCCACCAATAGTGGAGAAGAGTCCCTTTTTCCCCACAGCCCCTCCAGCATTTGTTGTTGCTTGATTTTTTAATCTTGGCCATTCTTTCTGGAGTGAGATGGAATCTCAGTGTTGTTTTAATTTTCATTTCCTGAATGACCATTGATGTTGAACATTTCTTCATATATTTATTTGTATTTCTTTCTCTGAGATGCGTGTATTCATCTTAGATGCTCATTTTTGGATTGGGTCCCTGAATTTTAGGGGCCTGATTTCTTTTGATTCTTTATACATTTTAGATAGAAGTCCTTTGATGGACAATTGGCTAAGATATTTTCCCAATTCGTGGGTTTTCTTTTCACTCTGTTGGAGATTTCCTTTGACATGCAAAAACTTTTTAGTAAGATGAGATTCCAGTTGTTGATTCTGGAAAGTGTTTCCCGTGCAATTTGATTTTTGTTCATGAACTCTCTGCCTACTCCTATGGCATCAGATTTTTACCTACTCTGTCTTCTAGTAAGTTTAGTGTCTCTGTTCTAATACTCAGATCTTTGATCCATTTTGACTTTATTTTAGTGCATGGTGATAGACGTGGATCTAGTTTTAGTTTACGGCATATAGAAAGCCAGTTTTTCCAGCACCATTTGTTAAACAGGCTACCTTTCTTCCAATGTACATGTTTGGCCCCTTTGTCAAAGATGAGGTGGCTAAGTGTGTTTGTAGTTGTGGCTTTATCTTCTAATCTGTTCCATTGATCTTCAGGTAGAATATTTCTATCTGCATTATTGAGAACATGATGGGGCTTTGCAGGTTACACCAAACTACCCAAATTTCAGACCACACCATTGTTCCAATAAGCATTGGAATCAAATCTGCTATTCTTGCAAAGTTTCATCCTGGTAATGACTTTTACTAAATGAAAAAGTTTCTGAAACATCGCATGACTTATTTTGGTTAGCTTCATGATTTTGCCTATGTTTTCAACAATTTCAAAAAAATAACTAGAGAAAGCTTTTTATATTATTCTTTACCTAACACATATTTTATGAACACAAAGCTTCTTGAGAGAAAAGGCATAATTTAAACTTCTTTCAGATAGTAATAGCTGATGCTTCTGTATGGCTTGCCATGTGCTATACATGACAAGAAGCATTTTATGTCAATGTTCTCATTAAGTCTTTACAAGAAGTTTGTGAATTAGGCACCACCCATACTATGCTTCAACTGTGTGACAAGGAAAGACTCCTCTTCTAGGAGCACTGGGATTTAAAAGGTCACCTGCACAGAGAAATTGGGTAATTAGTAGATGGAATCATCTCAGATTTCAGTTAGAGTCATAAAGGGTTTATGCACTTTCTGGCAAGAGAAACTCTGGTTTTTCTAAATTCTCTGGCTTTCAATACACAATGCACAATGCAAAATTGTGAATTTCTCACTGTTACAAATGTTACATTTCCCACTAATTATAGACAGTATGCATTTCTCTAGCATCAATATCTAAAAAGTAATTATAATGTGATTCATAATAACGGGTCTAAATTCAACAACATCATAACATAAAATGGAAGGCTTCTAGTTTCTTGTGTGAAGAAGTGTTACTGGATAGCTCCTTCTAAAAACAACTAGTCAATTAAACATTACCAGGTTCTGGGTTGCTCTCTTCTCCTTCTTGAGTTAGATTCCAGTTCTTCTTGTCTCAAAGAAACCAGTGAAATGGACAAAAAAGCAGTAGAAAAGCTTATTTGAAAAAGTAAAAGCATTTCCCTAATTACTTTCTCAATTAGTTTGTTGTTTGTGTACAAGAATCCTACTGATTTTTGAGTGTTGCCGTGGCATCCACCTATGCTACTGGATTTGTTTATTAAGTCAAAAGTTTTTTGATTGAGTTTCTGGTATCTTCTAGGTAGAATCATGTAATCTTCAAATAATGATAATTTAACTTCTTCCTTTCCTAACATTATGCCTTTTATTTATTTTTCTTGTCTAATTGCTAATGTTTCCAGAACTACATTAAATAGGAGTGGTGATAGTGGACACCCTTGTTGATGATTTTAGAGTAAAAGTTTTCAGTTTTTGGCCATTTAGTATGATAACTTTTATCAGATTGAGACAAAGACCGTCTACTCCAATTTTCTGTAATTTTTTTTTTTTTTTTATCGTGAATGGGCTTTGGACTTTGTCAAATGCTTTTTTTGCATCTATTGAGATGATTGCTATTTTTGTCTTTAGCCTTGTCAATATGGTCTGTTACATTTCTTGATTGTGCTTGTTAAGCCATCCATAAATTCCTGGGATGAATCCTACTTGGTCATGGTGGATAATGATTTGCTGCATTCTCTTTGCCAGTATCTTTTTTTTTTTCTTTTTTTGCGTCACCGGGGATCGAACTCACAACCTCGCACCTGCGAGGGCAGGCGCTTAAGTCGCGGAGCCAAACTCCCGGCCCTGGTGTTTTGAGGCAGGGTCGCACTATGAAGCTCAGGCCGGCCTTGTGCTCACATTGTAGCCCAAGCGGGCCTCGAACTCACAACGCTCCTCCTACCTCAGCCTCCCGAGTGCGAGTGCTGGGATTAAAGGCGTGTGCCACCACGCCCGGCTTTTGCCTGTATCTTATTGAAGGCTTTTGCATCTGTGTTCTTAAGGGAGATTGGCCTGTAGTTCTTTTTTTGTTTGTTTGGGTCTGAAAAAAATGAAATGTTTAGGAATCAATCTATCAAAGAAAGTAAAAGATCTATACATTGAAAATTATAGTACTCTAAAAAAGGAGACTGAAGAGAATATAAAATGAAATGATACTCCTTGCTTAAGAGTAGGAAGAACATAGTAAAACTGAGCATACTTCCAAAATTGCTATAGAGATTTAATGCAATCCCATTCAAAATACCATTAGCATACATTACAAAACTAGAGGAAACATTCCTAAAATTTCCCTGGAACTAGAAGAGATTTAGAATAGCAAAAACAATCCTAGGCAATAAAGGCAAGGCAGAAGGCATAACAATCTTTGACTTGAAATTATACCACAAAGCCACCGTGATAAAAGCAGCATAGTACTGGGAAGAAAAAAAAGACCTGAGAGAAACTGAAAGAGTAAACAAAATCTAAAATATACAATAGATATTGTGAAACGGGAAGAAATTATTGAAAAGGAAAAAGGAAATAGGATGGGGGAAAGGGGAAAAGAAAGAAGGGGAAAGGAAAAACACAGAAGTCAGTTATACTACTAGTGGCTCTCAATTTAATGAAAAGGAAGGTTTGTATGTATATTGATTGGAGAATTCTTCTATGCCCATAATATGTACTCTGATTAACCATTTTAAAGATAACAACATGCAATGTGTTAACTATTGTCATCCTCCTAGTATTTTATTATGAAACATTATCCTACTTTGTTTCCATAAAATAAATAAATAAAACAGACCTGAGGATCAATGAAACAGATTAGAAGATGCAGGCACAACTACAAGCACACCTTATCTGTGAAAAAGTGGCCACACATGTTCACTGGAAGAAAGACAGCCTCTTTAATAAATGGTGCTAGAAAAACTGGCTTTCCATATGTCAAAAACTAAAACTAGACCCATGTCCCTCACCATGCACAAACTAAAATCAAAATGGATTGACGATCTAAATATTAAAACAGGAACACTAAATCTGCTGTAAGAGAGAATAGATAGAACACTTGAAGACATAGGTGAAGGCAAAGATTTCATGAACATAATCCCGATTGATGGGAAATGCTACAAAAAATCAACAACCGGGACCTAATCTTATTAAAAAGCTTTTGCACAGCAAAAGAAATTACCAATAGAGTGAAAAGACAATTCACCAAACGAGAAAAAAAATTAGCTAGTTGTCTCTCAAAAAACTAATATCCAGAAGATAAAGAATTGAAAAAAAAATTAGACCCCCCCCAATGAAAAAACCCAATTCAAAAATGGGCATTTGAGATGAATATACATTTCTCAGAGGAAAAAATACAAACAGCAAATAAATATAGGAAAAAATGTGCAACATCACTGGTCATTTGAGCGATGCAAATTAAGACAACATTGAGATTTCATGTCACTCTAGAAAGAATGGCAATTATCTAGAACTCAACTAATAACAAATGTTGACAGGATAGTGGAGAAAAAGGAACCCTTCTCCACTATTAGTGCAAGTTTAGAAAGTGCAACAACTTTAGAATCCAGTGTAGAGATTCCTCAAAAAACTAGAGGATTAGAGGTCCCATTTTACCCAGCAATTCCCCTGCTGGGTATCTTTCCAGAAGAATTAGAAACATCATACTACAGCAATATATGTGCACCCATTTTTACAGTAAAACAGTTTGTAATGGTGAAATTCTGGGGACAAGCCAAATACCCATAAACTAAGGAATGGATAAACATGTATTTTTTTAAACAATGGAGTACTACTCAGCCATAAAGAAGGATAAACTCAAGACATTTCTAGGTAAATGGATGCAATTTGAGACCATATTCTTCAATGAAATAAATCAGGCACATGTATAAATAACATACTGCTTCTTTGGTATGAGAAATCAAAAGTGTAAACAAGAACCCAAGTGTACAATAGGTATTGTGAAATAAGAACAAATTGTTCAAAAGAAAAAGGAACCAAGGTGGGTAAAGGAAAGGAAGGATGGGAAAAGAAAAAATAAAGCAATAAAAAAGGATAAAATGGAAACAAAACTTTGTAAATAATGAGGGGAAGAGGGGTTGGAGGGAGAGGAGGGGACTGAACAAAAAAGAGGAACCAAGATATATCACGTACAGGTACAAACTCCCTATGATTAAAGTGATCATTATGTATGTCTAAATTGTACCAATATGTTTAATAAAAATAAATAAATATAAGAAGAAAAAATAAAAGGAATGAGAGAGCAACTGGCTCTGCAGAGTCAGTTTGTGCCAAGTAGAAGAGGAAAAAGGAAAATAGAAGTGCACCCTGGCAAAAGTAGGACAGGCTATCGTGAGGAAAGCCAGGATAAGAAAGTTGTTTTGGAGGCTGTGTCCTTTTTCAGTGTCCAGATTTGGAGGAAACCCATGAAAACTTCTACATCCGGGTCCTGAGAGGTGGTGCCGGGATCCTAAGCCTCAGGCTGACTTACGGCTTAGACATCCTATGGAAAACCGGGTCAAATTCTGTTGAGAATTCCACACGCAGGACTTTGGGAGCTCTTCCGCACATGTGTGCTTGTGAATCTTGTAATTAATGGGCAAGGTCTATTTCCCCAGTCAGCTTTCCTTGTCCTCATCTTCTATGTCAGAAAGGCAGATTAAGTGGGCATTTTAAAGTGTTCTTTTAAGATCAGATGAATTTTACTGGTTCTCAGATTTTGGAAGAGAAGAGAAAGGAAGACTAAGGCCAAATTCACTATTTTTTGTCACCATGCATTTTTGAAAAAGTGTGCTGAAAGTGAAATATTTAGCATAAATTCAATTGGTAGATTTAAGATTTGATCTTTCCAAAAGTTGATTTCTACATTAATTATGTGAATTTGTTCTTGAATTTTTCCCCAGGGGTTTAGTAGCAGATTTACTTAGTTAAAAAAAAAAAATCTTGTGTTAGGGTGAAAACTGAAGGACTGCTTATTCTTCAGGGAGACTGAAGCTCACTCATCCCTTCACTGTTTCCATTATTCTTAGAGAACCACTAACACTGCTGTATGAGCAAAAGTGGCTGCTGTACCTGCCCCAAGACATGAGATGGCCATCATTTTGCTTGTAGACATCATTGCCAATCACATTGTACCAATAATCACCATGGCCACCCAATGACAAAAGGCAGAATGACCAGAGATGAAGAGAAAAGCAAGGTCTCTCCACACCTGTCACTGCAGCAGAATGAAAATCATTCAGTGGCACCTCATTAAGTCAGTGGGAATTCAACTTTCTTATTCAGTTGCATGGTAATTGGTGGTAGAGATCAGGAAGCTGAAGAGAGGAAAATGTCACCTACTATTTCCAGCAAGTCATTAAACTTAGCTCAGTGTGTCTGGATGGTTTGTGAAGTGCTACCAGTCTGGGTCTCACAGAGCCCCCGGGAATGAGCAGTGCCAGGGCCTCAGTGTTTCTGATCCAAGCCGATACCAGCAGGAGCATCTGCAGTCCTTGGCTGACAGCTTATTAACTCCAATTTTGATTTTTTTGTACCAAACATGTAAAAGTGAAACAAACCAAGCTGTTTATCTTCATGTTTTAGCTTTTGCCTTTTATATTTTGCTTGTCTCGCCCAAGTAATGCCTTTTACTCACTTAATAATCTTTCTGGCAACTCTTCGGTGCACTGGAGAAATAGCTTAGTTTTTATAAAGAAAAGTAATTTTTCAAAGTCACTTTAAATTTGAACATATGTATTGCAAAATAAATATTTAACAGATTAGTACATTTATTTCACTAAAACATAACTTGTTGCAAGAGAAACAAAATAAACCTACAAGTCAAACATGAGAGAGAATTTAAAAACCACTATAACCTCTAAAATTTGGACAAAACTTTTCTTTTTCTCTGAGCTAATGGACCAAAATGGTCTATATGCCATACAGGAGCAAAGAACTGTACTTTGTGATGCCCTGATAAATAAAAACTAATTCAACCTGGCACCAAATGAATGTGACTAAGTATGATGCATCTCACGTTTATTTTCTTTTGAGTATGATTACTTTAAATTCATTGTCTACTTCTGAAATTTGAAGATACATATATAGATATTATGACATGAGTAGGTAGATTACTCTGGGATAAAAACTGCATACCCATGAAACCCATTCCCTTTAGAAACAAATGTATGAATATTTGACTCAGAATAGAGTTTTTTTGATCTGGTTTATGAAAGTTAATTTCTTCACGGTATACATCTTACAGCATGACTTTGGATTGCTTCTGTGACATTTCTACTGCTAGATGTATTGATAGCGAAGATTCATTACATGAACAATATTAGTAAAGTTCTAAATGGGTTCACAAGAAATTCAGCAAACTTCTTACCATTTTGATAAGAGACAAAACACATTTGAGAAGGAAATAAGCACCTTGTACTTCTTTAAAAGATCCAGACTAGCCAGAAAAATAACAAATTTCTGAAAAAAATTACATAGGGAAAAAAATTCCCCATCCAACTACCTCCACATTTAGAAAAGCCCATATCATGTTTAGTGTCTTGTCATTCTCCTGAACCTCTCATCTTCTACTGCTTTTATTGCCCCGTGGATGTCATTGCCTGCAGGTCCCCCTTGTGCAAAATCGTTTTGTAATAATAGTTGGGTCTGAAAGAGTTCTGGATTTATCACACAGATTTCAGCAGAAAGTGGTCAGTTAGACAGAAAGCAGCTTTTAAAATCTGAGCACAACAGAAATAGATCTTTTACAGGAAGTTTCTTCTATTCACCTAGGAGTCATTCAGAAAATAAAAACTACTTTGATAGAAAGGAGTTTTGTAAACTTCTCAACTGTAAACTTTCCTAGCACTTATATACTTCAGGTGGAGTTTTAGATTGAAACATCTAAATGCAATTACACAGTACTTCTGTTTCTCTTCTAGGGCCACATCCATGGATCTTCTTTGGCAGAATGGTGAGAAGTAAATTGGGATACTAACTGGACCAATATGTAAATTTCTGTGTGATCAGGTCCCAACTGTAAGTCATCACTCCATAATGAAGATCAAGAATGAATGGAACTTGTCAGGGTGGGGGTCCTCGACACACCCTTTTTGATCAGGCTTCAGAGTGAAATGATGGCAATTTGCTTTAACAGTGTGTCTTTCAAATGCCGTCTCCAAAGTGTAGACAGACTCTATGAGGAAAATGTCAATGAATATTGATATTTATGCTGCAGTATGATCCCTACTTCACTCAGTGTTGTTTTGGATGTCATTTGCACCTCCAAAGACTCATGTGTTGGAATTTTGGTCCTTGGTATGACAGTGGGAGGCAGTGAACCTTTGAGAGGTAGAACCTCATGAGAGGCTTTTATGTTATTGGGTGTGTGTCCTTGGAAGGTATTGTGGAATCCCAGTGTCTTCTTGGCTGTTTTCGGATGTGATCTTACCTCATCTCGCATGCTCCTCCATCTGCTATGGGGGCCTTACCAGAGCCAGCACTGTGCTACTTAGGTTTGGAGCCTCCATTCTGTGAGCTCACTATACTTATTTTCTTTATAAGCAGCCTGCCTCAAGTATTTTTTTTAAATAATAGGAAGAAATGGACTAATGTCCTCAACTAAGGAGACCTCACACTAAGATAGAGTTGGGAGTTGGGTTAATAACTACTTTTTTACTTCTGAAGATACAAATGGGTCTGTTCCTTCTAATTAGCATTTAGTGATATACGAAAGTTGTGGGCTGGCACCCTTACGTATCTTTAGCAGACATCTCTTCTAAAATTTAAAAATATCTCTATGTCCCTGCTAATTTGGACTCTGTGTGGCTCATGATCTTCAAGGCAGTTCTTTATATGATACAGTTTTAGGGGGAAAACACCATGTTTGGGAAAGGGGGCTGGTTTTCAAACTTGCTTTGGTAGCACTCTGTAGCTTTTCTAATTTAAGTTGATAATCATGTTCTTAACTCCAATATATATAAACCATATTTTGGCTGGAAAGGTAATAAATGTGACTTCTGTTGAAAATATGGCATTTACTTTTCCTGCTGAATAATTAAGTCCAGGCTAGGATGTTATATAATCCACCAGGGGTGGTGTATGCTCCTGCAGAATTTCAACTTACACAGTTAGCTGTTTATGTGGTACAGCTTGACACTATGTGTGTGTGCGCATGTGTGTGTTTGTGTGCACGCTCGTGTCTGTGTGTAAGCTTCACCTTGTCTTCAAGTAAAATAGTGAGATTTGGTCCTCTTAATATCAAAGTACAATACAATTGCCACAGGATAGCATCCTGTATAAATGGACATACTGTTCTT
>RJWM01036739.1:0-17956 GCA_004363535.1 Dasyprocta punctata
TCAATCTGAACAGCCCCCTTAATGGTAATGATATACAATGTTGCAACCACTGTAAAATTTCAACCATCTAAATTCCAAAACCTATAATTTTACAGTATAGGATATGTTGTTGTTGTTAGTTGAATCCTTTAGTTTTTTTTGTTTCTCTTAAGTATGACCATTCTTTTATCCTTTATTGGTTTCACTCTGAACTATTTAGTTTGATTATATTAGACCTGATATTATGGGTAGTTATTTCAATGATAACAAGAGGTACTCTAAGGGGAATGGAAGAAAGGAAGGGAAAAGGAAAAAGACATAAACTTATAAATATGCATAAATAAGACAGAAAAAAAACTGTATTACTAAGTACATTAGCTATTGAAAAAGAAAAGTTAATATTCCTGAATTGATAAACCTTGCGTGTCTATGTCTGTCAATATAATCAACCCCTATGAAGATAACGATATACATTATTGTAACTACTGTCAAACTGCAACCACCTCAGAGTGTAAACCTACAGTGTAATCGTATCAGATCTGTCGTTGTTGTTGTTTGTCTTTCTTGCTTTTTGTTTCTATCTTCTGTATCTATTTTCTTTTAAATAAAAAAAAGAAATGAAACAACAAAATAAATTAGAATTTAAAAGTAAAGTGACACCAATCAAGAAAGAATTAATTTCAGTAGCAGAGTTTGGGTTCCCACTCGGGCCTGGGCCCAGGGTTGTAACACAAGTTTTTGTGCAGCTGCCTTTGGGGAGGCTGAAGAAGATGAATTTGTTTATACCTGGGTTTAAAGAGTTTTTAAAATAATAAATGTCAAGTGATTTTAATAGAGATGATGGTTTTAAATATGAAAAATTTATTTTAGAATGTCTGGCTACCTCAATAGACTATTAAAATTTAAATTTTAAGCCCTGTACCTTCAATCAAGACTGGTCACCTTACTTATAAAAAATGAATACTTTTTTTTGGAAGTTCAAACCATGAAAGTACATCTAATAAGTGACAACAAATGTCACAGTATATTATAGAGACACATATGTATGCAGAAACTAGCCCAAAATTTATTAGAAAATCTTTTGTAATGTCATATATGCATTATTGTAAGTTGAAACTTTGCTATCATAGAAATGAAGAATATGTCAAGAAAGGGGTGCAGTTAGCAGATTGAATGGTAAACTTAGAACAGTGCTTCTCAAGGTGGGAAGTCATGTGTAATTTTAAAAAGCCTATTCAATATGACTACTGTTTTCCTAATATAAACCAACAAAATTAAGCTTCATAAAATCTGTTCAGTTGGTAAACATTATTGTTCTACTGTGCAAAGCACTACAGTGGAATAGTAATAAAATCTGGAATATAGTGACACAGACCCTGAGCATGTCTGCATGTGTGTGAATGTGTGTGCTGGAGATGGATCGGTATGCACTCAATATATTCACATCATTGTGATACATTTTCCAAACAATAGTACACAGGTCAAGTCTGTCCAATTTGAGTTGGAAACCAGAAGTATGTACTATTAAGGACAATTGTGGAAATATTTGATCTATGTGCAGGGTCTGTACATTCTGGAAACTTTTCTTCCTTTAAAAATTTTTGCACAGGAGCATCAAGTTAAATGAATATTGATAAATCTTGAAGGGGAAAAGGAGCATTTTCCATTAAGTTTTTTTTTTAAAAAAATTCCCATCACTTACTATTCCATTTCTTTGAAGCAATATTGAGCTGAAGAGAAAAACAAATTAAAACCACTTTTTATGATCATAAAAGTCCTTCAGAGCAATTTTTGATCTGGATTTGGACCCTGAAGTGGATATAGAAAGGCAAAGTAGGTGGCCTAGGTCTCTTTATTCCGTATTCATTAGAAAGTTAATTTACCAGTGCAACTGAGCCACAGATGTGCCCACTCAGAATTAGCTGGTTTATCTGCGGCTTCTTGCTAGTTAAATTTGGACCCTAGGTCTGAGATGAGTTCTACAGCATTGTATCCTAGCAACAATTTAACTTCAGTGCAGCAATTCTTTCCTATTGCATGACTTGACCCTTTCATCCCTGTCTCTGTCTCCGTCTGTCCCTGTATCTCTGTCTCTGTCTCTCTCTCTGTCTCTGCTTCTCTCTGACTCTCTCTGTCTCCCCTCCACCCCCATGCATTTTCACTACTATACTGCATGATACATCATTAGAGCTTGGAAGTTAAGAAGAAACAGACAATTTAATTCAGTTTAACCCATTTTATTTATTAGCAGCTTTAACAAAAAGTTGTTGGTTTGGGATCAAAGCTTTTGATTAAAAAGAGGTTTGGATTTGAAGAGTTCAGTTTGGTATTGGCATAAATCTAGGGACATGGAGAATTAACTTACTTCTATTAAATATACAGAGATACAGCTTTATTTTTTATAGTAAGAACATTGGAGATTTCCTGGGGCTTTTGGAAAAGTACTATCTCTAAGACAGGTATAAAAATTACTTAGGTTGTTTTGATTCATTTCATTGTGTAACTGTTGTTTTTAAGTTTTGACTGTGGTTACTTTAAGGTACATATGCATGTAGAATGAATAACACATAAAAATGTAAGAGTTTATTCAGTGAAAACCAACTTTTCCTCCAAGACCTGTTCCCAAGTCTCCCAGTTTTCCTCTGAAGAGACTGTCATGTTTCTGCAGCTAAGGTTGATGATCTAGTGGTGAATTAACCCTTTTTTGTAGATCAGTCTTAGTCTTTAAAGACTTTAAAAAACATACTGGGCTGTAAACCTTGGGAGTGTTGGAAAGGGCCACATAGCACTGGTCTCCCTAAGAGTCATCACTGGTGTTGCTTACATGTAAGTGGAAACAACCCAAGGTTTATATGATTGCACAATAAAAATTAGAATGCCCTGTTCTGGATCATTGAATATGTACCACTCAGGTTACAGTTTAACAAAATAACAAGCTATGGAAACAAATGGTAATAAGTAAGATACGTTTAGAGATTTGAAATAATTTTAATTTTTAGTTTATAGAATACATCCTGTCCCTCAATATCATAGAGTTTGAGTGACAGTGTAAAGTAATTACTTTGACTGAATAGGATTTTTCAAAAAGATTTGCTTCCAGATAAATCCATTTTATATTTTTATAAATTTAACTGTATATGTTTATCTTTGTATTTCCTATCTGATTTTTTTCATACAATAAATTCCTTGTTTTTTCATGGTCAGTGTTACAGCTTGTATCCTGATGTCCTTCTAAGCTTCATGTGGTCATTGGTGGGGATTTTTGAAGGTGGCTAGATATAGGGTGTATGATACTGGGATTCAGGGTGTAATGCTGGGATTAATGGTATGATGCTAGTTTTAAGGGTGCCCCACCATGGGTGTATGGGCGTGTGAGGATGCCCCACCCTACCCTCAGGGCAAATAGCCTGGAAAGACTATCAAGGTCAGAAAGAGGGCTGCTGCAGTCACTTGCTGCTTGTTGCTGGCTACTTCACTGCTGGCTGCCCTCTGCCTGCCCTGCTTTGCCAGGAACTGTGTCTCCTCTGTGCTGCCCCTCTGCCATATCACCCTGCCTTGGAGCCAATTGACTATAGACAGACAACTTTACAAACTGAGCCAAAATAAACCTTTCTCCTTTAACTTTGGATGTCAGATATCTCTTTTAACTTTGGACATCAACAAGAAAATAACTAAGACAATAACTGTTTGTCGTTCAGATGTGATTACTACATTTCTAAAATCTCAGTGAATATAGTCTCCCTTTGCAGTTTGTTGCATTAAGCTACTATCTTAGAGAGAACACAGAATATTTTCTGTAATCAAGTTATTTATGTTCTAGATTATTTGGGATCGTATTTTTTTTTTACTTTTTTAAAATTTTATTTCAAAGACAGTAAAATCCAACAAAAGATAACAGAACAATCAAAACAAAGCAGTAGAACTGGCACAGAACCTCAAAAAGAGACACTATGAAAACAATAGCCACTATATTATATCTTGTTACTTTTAGAATAGTTGACCATTCCATCAGGCATAGCAAAAACAAACCAAAAACAAAACACAATAAAACCAATAAAAATAGGATGTGAAATGAAGAAAAAAAAGGAAATAAAAATTAAACAAAATTAAGCAAAACAATGAGAACAATATTGGGGCTCAAAGACAAGACAGAGGACAACCCCACAAATTTGCCACACTGCACAATGTCATCTACCCAAGAAATGCGGAGACTGTGGGCACCAGGCCTGCAAAATAACCTAACAATACAAGCATTTACTTGTTTTCTGTACCTTAGTTGCTATGAACTTAGCAGGTGTTCTGAGCAAGCAGGATGCTTACGGGATCGGGGTAGGGGGAGGTCCTTGATTCATAGCCTGCGCGCCAGTAGGCCTATGGGACACACCTCTCTTTCTCTTCCTGGAGTTTGTGCAGTCACGCAAACTCACCAGGGAGGCAGGCGGGGTTTCTTCTGGTTGCTGCCTCTTGGCCCAACATGGAGGGTTCTCAAAAGGCACATAGTTCTCTCCCTGGGGTCTGCGTGGTCGAGCAAACTCACCAGGGAGGCAGGTGGGGTTTCTTCTGGTTGCTGCCTCTCAGCCCAATATGGAGGGTCCTCCTTGGGGTCATATTTTGATAGCCCAGAACTCAAGGCTTCATTAGTGTGATCTGAATTATTTTCTCCCATATCATTCATCATCATACTTATCTATACTGAATTCACTTGACCATGATTTCTGCATCTTTTTTTTAAGAGGCACTATTGATCTAAGCTGCTTTTTACAATCTGCACAATAAACATTAATTTCTTTGTTCAGCATTCATTGAGTGTCCTCTACAGGTCAAAGGTCAATAAGACACGGTGCCATTTCTAGCAGCCTGGCAATGTTTGAGTTGACATGTCAGCAATGTAGCAAAGCAAAACACACTCGGGCGAACCAGTTTAATGAAATGTTAATATATGATGGTGAAACATTACAATAATTGCATTGACAGAATAAACTTTATTCTTTTATTTTTCTTTTTTTGTGGTACTGATTGATCCAAGAGGCCTCATGTATGCTAGACAAGTGCTTTGCCACTAAACTTCATCCTTGCCCTTTTTTTTTCCTTTTTTTACAACAAACTCTTGCTGAATTTTGTTCAGAATGGCCTCTAACTTACAATCCTCCTTCAGTCTCCAGAGTAGCTGCTATTGGACCACCACACATAAACTTTGTTTTTGTTTCAAAAAACATTTTCCATTCCTGAAAAAATTAAAAGCAGTGGATCATAGTGATATATGCACTCCCATGTTTAAGTGGCACAGTTTGTAATAGCTAAATCTTGGAAACAGCCAGAATGCCCATCAGCCAATGAATAGATAAAGAAGACGTGAGATTTTTATGCAATGGAGTACTACTCTGCCATAAAGGATAAGCTTGAGACATTTCTAGGTAAATGAATGCACCTTGAGACCATATCCTAAGTGAAACAAATCAGACATACTGTTCAAATATCACATGGTTTCGCTGGTGTGAGAAAGTGAAAGTGTAAATAAGGACCAAAATGTGTAATGGATACAGTGAAACAAGAAGAAAATGTTTTACAAAGGGGAACAAAGGCGGTGGGGTGGGGGGAAGGGGGAGAAGGGACAAGAATATAAAAGAAGAAATGGAAAGAAACTTTTGTAAGTAAAGAGGAGAAGAGGGGTTGAAGGGAGGGAAGGGAAATGGGAAAAAAAAAGAAACAAGATATATCATGTATAGGCACACACTCTATGATGAATGTTATCACTATGTATATCTAAAATGTACCCATAAAATAAAAAGTTAAAAAATCTAAAAATAGAAATTTTTTTTTAAAAAAGCATTATCAAAAAAGTTGCAAAAATGCCAGGTGTGGTGGCTCATACCTGTAATCCCACTTGGGAGAATGAGGCAGCAGGATTGTTGCAAGTTCAAGACCAGCCTGGGCTACAAAGTGAGCTCAAGTTGAGCCCAAAATGCATAAAGAGACTCTGTCTCAAAAAAACCACACACAAAAAAAAAGAAAGAAAGAAAGAAAGAAAGAAAGAAAGAAAGAAAGAAGAAAAAAAGAAAGAAGAGCTGCAAACAAAAACAAAAACAAAAACAATTCCCAATGAAGCACAGTAGCACATACCTGTAGTGCCTCTCTCTGGGAGGCTGCTGCAGAAGGATCACAAGCTTGAGCCCAGTCTGAGTGATTTAGTGACTTAGCAAGACCCTCTCAAAATAAAAATTATTTTGGGGATATAGCTTAGTGTGAAAGCCCTGGATTCAATACCCAATAGCAAAAAAAAAAAAAAAAAAAAAAAAAAAGAAAGAGGGGACTATATTGAACTCCTGTTATGTTTTTCTCAAAACACTCTATATTATCATTAATAACACTTGCTCGTAATAATTATGTGGCTATTCATATAGTTAGTTATTCCATGCCCAATTTCCCTACTACAACAAGCTCCAGAGCAGAGAATTTACACTTCTGCGCACATTGTATTCAGAGCATTTTCTAGCAAATAACTGCTCACTGTTTGTTGAGAACAGATGAGGGCAGATACTTTTTTTCGGAGCATTGATACACCATACTATAGCTTAGTTCTCCCTTTCTGTTGCTTATTTTTTATAGTATCTAGTGTTTCTAGTTGTGATGTACATTTTTTATTTTATTTGTATATGTTTGCAGTATATGATGTTTACATTCATCTTGGGAAATGAGTGCATATACTTAAGACATCTTGATTCTCTTTATTCCCCTTCTTCCCCCCCCCACCTCCCTCCCTTCATCTCTAGATCCCCTTTCCCCATTTTTTGGGGGGTGTTTGAGACAGGGATCTCTGTTTTGGTTACTTTTCTCTTGTTGCTGGGACACCCCAAATGAAGGAAGGAAAGGTTTATTTATCTTACAGTTTGTGGAGGTTTCAGTCCATAATCAGCTAGCTCCTAGGCAGGGTGGCATGGCACCTGGGTTGCCCTTCAAGAAAGCAGCCAGCAAAAGCATCCAGAGCAAAAGGCGGTGGGGGGAGGGCCACGAGCCTCTTTTCCTTCTTTATATTTTATGCAGGCTGCCCATTACCTCCCACAAAATCTCTGTGTCCTCCTCTTGCAGAAGATGTGGATATTTACAAAGTAAGAATCCTGGCTTCCTGCTGAGTCTCTTTGTTAAACTTCTCAACTTCTCAAATTGACACAATGTATCAACCATAACAGTCTCACTCTGTAGTTCAGGCTGGTATTGAGCTCACTATGCAGCCCAGGCTGGCCTCCAACTCATGACAATAATCCTACTTCAGCGTCCTGCGAGATGGAATTACAGGTGTGTGCCTCTATGCCTAGCTATGTTTTCCCCATCATCATCATCATCATCATCATCATCATCATCATCATCATCATTATTTTAGTTCATGTTTGTGATCTATAGCAATTGCATTCATTGTGGGTAATAGTTGGTGCATGTAGATGATGCATCTTGAATTTATTATGTCTCCTTTTTCTTCTCACTTCCCCCCACCCTTGGTCTTTTGGTTCCCTTCCGATTTGCCAAAGGTCTGTCTCCCTGTTTTCTTTCATCAGCCTTTTATTTTGCTTTCTATTTGTACTTTGGATACTCAACTGAAAGAAACCATTCAGTAGTTAAGCTTGTGTGTTTGATTTATTTCACTTAACATTATGTTTTCAAGGCATATCCATTTTCCTACAAATGTGTCAAATATGTCCTTTTTCATAGCTGAGTAGTACTCAGTTATGTAGAGATACAACATTGTCTTTACCTATTTGCCTGTTGATGGACATATTGGTTATTTCCTAGATTTAGGTATTATGAATTGTGCTGCTATAAACTTTGAT
The DNA here is from genome assembly GCA_004363535.1 of Dasyprocta punctata. Classification (NCBI taxonomy): domain Eukaryota; kingdom Metazoa; phylum Chordata; class Mammalia; order Rodentia; family Dasyproctidae; genus Dasyprocta; species Dasyprocta punctata. The sequence goes on from RJWM01036739.1 coordinate 7,803, forward strand.
ATATATATATATATATATATATATATATATATATATACAACTCAGTGTAATATGATGTCTTTAGATCACTGGGAGGAGATAACTAGAAGAGGACTAGCTAGGTCAAATGGAATTTCTAGTTTTAGTCTTTTGATAGATCATCATATGTATTTCCATAATGGTTGTACTAGTTTACATTCCCACCAACAATATAGAAGGGATCCTTTTTCATCATAGCCATACTAGCATTTGTTATTATTTAATTTCTTGATGATTGCTATTCTTTCTGGCATAAGATGATATTTTAATATTGTTTTAATTCGCATTTCTCTAATGGCCAGAGATGTTGAATATTTTTTGTATGTTTATCAGACATTTGTAATTCTTCTTCTGATGTGTCTATTCATTTTAGATGCCCTCTTTTTTTTTTTTTTTTGTACCAGGGATCAAACTCATGACCTCGGGCTTGCCAGACAGGTGCTTATGCCACTGCGCTAAACCCCTAGCCCAGATGCCCCTATTTTGACTGTGTATTTTATTTTGGCAGGTCTAATTTTTTCTTTATATATTCTGAATATTATTCCTCTCTCTGAGCAATAGTCAGCAAAAAAATGTTCCTCTTTTATAGGTTGTCTCTTTATTCCCTTGGTTGTTTCCTTTGCTGTGCAGAAGTTTTTAAATTTGATCTAATCCCATTTGATGATTCTTGCTGATTTTTCTTGCACAGTTGGAATTCTGTTCAGAAAGTCTTGCCTATATCCATAACTTCAAGAGTTTTGTCTATTTTCTCTTCTAACAGATTGTTCTTTTTTAATGTTTAGATATTTGACCCATTTTGATGCTAGTTAGTATATAGTGAAAGATATGGATCCAGCTTCAATCTTCTGCATATGGATAACGGCTTTGGTAGCACCATTTGTAAAGAAGCTATTTTTCCTCCATGTTTTTGGTTCCTTTGTCAAAGATCAGATAGTTAGATGCTGGGGTTGTTTCTACATCCTCTGTTTTGTTCCACTGATCTACATGTCTGTTTTTTGTGCCAATACCATGCTGCTTTTATCACTATAACTTTGTATACAAATTGAAGTCTGCTTTGCTCTTGTTGCCCAGGATTGCTTTTGCTATTCTGGGCCTCTTTTGGTTCCATATGAACTTTAAGATTGTTTTCTCTAGTATTGTGAGGAACGCCATAGGTATTTTGGTTAAGAGTGTGTTAAATGTATGTATTAGTTTGTGAAATGTGGCTACTTTGACATTATTGGTTCTCTTTATCCAGGAAAAAGGGCGTCTTTCCATTTTCTGATGTCCTCTTCAATTGCTTTTTCAGAGCACTGTATTTCTTGGTAGAAGTCTTTCACATTCTCCGCTAGGTTAATTTCTAAATATTTAATTTTTTTTGATGCTACTGTGAATGATATTGCCTTCCTAATTTCTTTCTCAGTCAGTGAAATATTGGTGTAAAGGAATGCTATTGATTTTTGTGTGTTGATATTGTATTTTTTTTTTTTTTTTGGTATCACGAATCAAACCCATGACCTTGTGCTTGAGCTGCTGAGCTAAATCCTCAGCCCCTGATATTGTATTCTTGTTATTAATAGTTGGGCTCTTTTCATTGAGGTTTTTGGGGTCTTTTATGTAGAGGATCATGTCATTTGAAAATAGTTTAAGTTCTTCCTTTTGTGTAGGTATCCCTTTTCTTTCTCTTGCCTGGTTGCTCAGGTAAGTATTTTGAGTACTATGATATACAGAAGTGATGACAGTGAGCATGTTTGTCTTGTTCCTGATTTTAGAAGGAAAGCTTTCAGTTTTCCCATTTGGATGATGTTGGCCATTGGTTTGTCATAAATGACTTTTATCAAATTAAGGTAAAGTCCTTACATATCTATTTTCTTCAGAATTTTTTTTTAATCATGAATGGGTTTCAGATTTTGTAAAAAGATTTTTCTGCATCTGTTGATCTCATCATGGGATTTTTGTCCTTATCTCTGTTTATGTGGTATATAACATTCAGTGATTTGCTTACCTTGAATCATCCTTGAAACCCTGGGACGAAACCTCCTTGGGCATGATGTATGATCCTTTTAAATGTTTGTTGCATTCTATTTGCTAATATCTTTTTGAGGACTTTTGCATCTATGTGCATCAAGCAGACCTGGCATTTTCTTTTTTTAGTTGGGTCTATTCTTATTTTGGGATCAGAATGATGCTAGCTTCCAGAAATGGCATTGAGACTACTTCTTCCCTTTTAATTTCACTGAAGTATTAATGTTACAATATTCCTAAAAACCTTATAGAATTCAGGAGTGAATTCTTCAAGTTCTGGGTTTTTCTTATTTGCTAGCTTTTTTTTTTAATTACTATCTCAATTTCACTGCTTATTTTTGGATTGTTCAGAATTTTTATGCCTTCTTGGTTTAGTTTTGCTAATTTTTTTTTCAAGAGAAGGTCTCATGATGCAGTTCAGGCTGGCCTTGAACTCACTTTGTAGTCCAGGCTGACCTCAAATTTGCAGTGATTTTTCTGCTTCAGCCTCCTGAGTGCTGGGATTACAGGTGTGCACCACCATGCCCAGCTATAGTTTTGGTAATTTGTATAAGTCTAGGAATCTGTCCATTTCGTTAAGATTTTCCAATTTATTGAAATACGATTTTTCATGGTAGTCACTATTTTCTGAATTTCAGTGGTGTCTGTTGTGATTTCACCTTTTTCATTTCTAATTACATTGATGTGAGGCTTCTCTCTCTCTCTCTCTCTCTCTCTCTCTCTCTCTCTCTCTCTCTCTCTGTATATATAAGTTTGGCTAAGGGTTTCTCTATTTTGTTTGTTATCTCAATGAACCAGCTCTTTGATTTGTTGATTCTTTGTATTTTAGTCTGCTCCTACTTGCTTTCATGGTCCTAGTGCATGAAGTATTGTGCTCCATCCTTTGATTTTTAGTTTTTATGGATTAAGAATATTCTTTGAATTAGGCAAACTTTTTGAATGCAACAGACTGCTGGATTTTGTTTCCTAATTGAGTTTGCCAGTCTGTGTCTTTTAATTAGGGAACTGAGGCCATTAGCATCGAGAGTTATTACTGAAAGTTGCTGATTTATTCCTGGCATTGTGTTCTTTTTCTGTTGATGATACCTTAGATTTTCTTTAGTTGTTATTTATTTTTCTTGCTTGATATTGTCATTCTATTTGAATTTTTGGCTTTGTTGGCTTCATTGTCTCTGTCTAGAATATTCTTGAGAATTTTCTAGAGTACTGGCTTTGTGTTTATGTATCTCTTAAGTTATTATTTTTCATGGTGTTACGGTTTATACATTGTGTCAACTTGAGAAGTCTAGCAGCTTAACTAAGTAATTCAGCAGCTCTACATCCTGAGGTGTAGAGCACAGTTACCTGGTCATTGTTACAATTTGAGAAGGTCAGAAGTTTAACTGGGAGACTCAGCAGGGAACCAGGGGTCTTACTTGGTAAACATCCTCATCCTATGCAAAGGAAGGCAAGGATGTTTGTGGAAGCTACACCCACCCTGAGGGGGGGTGGCCTGTGTACTATATAAAGGAGGAGAAGAAGCTTGCTCTGGTCCCCCTTTTACTCTGGCTGCTTTTGCTGTGCTGCTGCCTTGAAGTGTCCCCGTGCCATGCCACCCTGCCTTGGAGCCAGCTGATTGTGGACTGAAACCTCCAACAACTGTAAGCTAAATAAACCTTTTCTTCCCTAATTTGGGATGTCAGGTGTTTTGTCTCAGCAACAAGTAAAGAGTAACCAAGACACATGGCATATCCTATTTCTCCATCTATTTTGAAAGAAAGTTTTGCTAAATAGGTTAATTTAACTTGGAAGTCATTTGCTTTTAAGCCTTGAAAAGCTTCATACCAAGCTCTCCTGGCCTTTAAAGTTTGTGTTGAGAATGATAATGATATTTGATACATGATATTTGATACATGATATTGATACATGATATTTGATACATGATATTTTGCTTTTCTCTAACAGCTTTTAAGATTGTGTTTTTTGTTGTAGAACATCTAAAATTTTGACTAACATGTCGTGGTGAGCTTCTTTTTTCATTGCAGTTGGTTGGTGTTTTGTAAACCTCACTCACTTATACGTTGATATCTTTTCTCATTCTTGGAAAGTTTTTAATTATGATTTCTGTAAACAAATTTTTTATTCCATGTATGCGGTCCTCTAATTTCTCTCTAACTTCAGTTAGCCTTAGGTTAGTCTTCTTATTGTTGTCTAGTAGCTGTTGGATGAATTTATCTTGTTCTTTTATCATTTTTAAGGCTTCTGAGTAATTCATTGTAATTTACCATTTTGTCCTCAATTTCAAAAACACTGTCTTCACATTGGTCATCTCTGTAATGCATGAATTCTACACAGCTTTTTTGTTTCTGAGATTTCTGTCTGATGCATTTTTAGAGACTCTATCCTTGTCTTTTTTTTTTTTTTTTTTGTGAGAGAGGGTCGAGCTGAACTTGAACTCTCTTTGTAGCCCAGGTTGGCCTCAAACTCACAATGATCCTCCTGCCTCAGCCTCTTGAGTGCTGTGTCATTCATGTTTTGAACTGTTTTGATTGACACTTCCAGTTTTTAATGTTTCCTCCCATAGCCACATTTATCATTTTGTATGATAATTCCATGCATTTTTGTGTCATGTCCTCTTTGAACTTGCTAAGTTTCTTTACATCTTCTTTAATCAATTCATAAGCTCTGCTACTGAGTGTTTGCTTTCCTCTCCATTCCTGGCCCATAGGATCTGCTTTGGGAGAGAGTTGGGAGAACTTGGAGGCCTTCTGTTGCCTTGTTTTCCCATGTTCCTGTGCGTGTGTGTGTGTGTGTGTGTGTGTGTACACAGGTGTAGGTATGTATAGACTTAGTTAGACTCTGCTTGCTTTTTTTTTTTTTTTTTTTTTTGTACCAGGGATCGAGCTCACGACCTTACACTTACCAGATAGGCACTTGTGCCACTGAGCTAAATCCCCGGCCCTGATTCTGCTTTCTAGTGATAAGTTTATGGCTTCATTGTCCAAAGATAGTGTTCATCCCTTCAGCTATTCAATTTAAGTAGTTTGGACTCTGTCACTGTGTTGTAGGAGAGAATTACTACTGGATATAACAGCAACAACAGATATGATCCTACATCACTTACATGTACTTAACCTTGCCTTTATACTTTCATCCTTCATCAATATCCTTTACAGCCTATATTATGTTAGTCTGTGATGTGGAAGAAGGGAAGGGAAGAGATACAGGGATGGTGAAAGAGGAGTGTAAGCCAGTAAGAGTAGAGGTAGTTAGGAGAAATAATAGTAGGTTAAAAAATTAGATTAAGGGATCAGATTCTTTGGAGGTCTTTTATAATTGGAGTGAAGGGTTAGTATTGAGGGTTTTAAGAACATATTTTTTGGGGTGGGGTGGTATGTATGTGGTGGGGGCTATAATCTGAGATTGAGGAAAGCTGCAAGGCTGTCAAAACTTGTTGATACATTTGTGCACCTGTAAAATGGACAAGAGGCAAAGGAAGAGAAAGGGCTAGGTAAGATAAGGAAGAGCAAAATGAACAGAACAGAGAGGACAGAGTTAATATGAGAAAAGATGGGAACGACTGAGAGCAGAATATGGGGGAAATTTTGAAAACAAGAATTTAAAAAGTGGAAGAAGCAAGCAAAAAATTTAAATGCAAGGGAAAAAATAGTATTGCTATTGAAGAAAAGGAATAAGGAAGAGATGAGAGAGAAAGCAAACAACAATTAAATCAAAGCAGAAGCCAAAAGAAAAAAGAAAAGGAAAAGAAAAAAGAAAAGAAGAAGAAAGAAAGGAAGGAAGAAAAGAGGAAAGAAAGAAAAAAGAATGGGTGCTGGGAATTTAGCTCAGCTGCGCAAGCACCTTCCTGCTATGGGCGAGGACGTGAGTTTGATCCCCAGTATAAAAGAAACAGAAAAAAACTTAACAAAAACATCCAGTGGCGGCCCGGATCAAACACTGGAACAAGAGAACAGACATGCAATTCCCACGTGACTAGTGGAGCACAACTGCCTTCTTTTCTTAGTTGTAGCCTGATTGCAGGTAGTCACACCAGTTTTCCCTCTTTTTCCTTGCACTCAAATCCGGAACCGAGCCAGACTCAAGAAATTCCCTGTTCCTGCCAGCAGGCGGTCCCCGGGCTTGGTTTCCACCCAAGGGTGTCAGTGGACTTGGTGCACGAGCAGTGCTGTTCGCTTGTTTATCCTTTCTCTGCGCAGAGTCCGGGGCGTGGGTGGGCTTCCCTTGCCTTCTGCGAGTGCTGGAGAGGATACCACAGAGACGCAGTGTCCCCAGTGTTTAGAGGCGAGGCGATGAGGTGAAGTGGACAGCACCTGCAGTCTTTCCCAGGAGTCTAGCCTCTGCAGCTCTCTTCAGTCGTTCCTTCAGGCTATCTGGACGCTCTGCTTATAGGTCCTCCCTGGAGGAGCAAGGATGGGTGTAGCGCAGACCAACCGTGGTGATGCTAGTTTCCCTTTTCAACTACCCAGATATTTGACTGATCTATATATACCATCTTTCACATTAATTTTTCATGTCGGGTTGTAAGTCCCTTCCCCACAGCAAAGTACCTCTACTTTCAGGGAATCTTCTCTGAGTATCTCTGATACTACTCTTTCTGCAGTTAGTGATGTTGAATCTTCTCTCTCTTTTTTAATAACAGTTACAGAGCTAGACCTAGTGGTCTAAGGGCTGTAATCCCAGCATTTAGGTAGGCTGAGACAGGATGATTGCAAATTCTAGCCCAATGTTCGCAATTTACAGTTTAGTGATACACTGTATTAAAATAAAAAAGTTCAAAATGGACTGGGAATGAAGCTCAGTGCATAGGTCCTGGGTTCAATTCCCAGTACTGGAAAAAAATAAAATTCACAGAACCTATCTTCTCTACCCTTTCAGTAGAAGTGTGTGAACCTCCGTGACAACAGAAGCTTTGTCGTCTACCTGCTTCTCTTTTGCTGAGGGCTGGTGAGTATGTTTTTTCCTCTGCTGTTGCTTCTCTAGGCAGCACTACCTAAATGTCCACAGTCCCTAAATTCCTGAAGGGAGACACCTAGTTTGGCCCTTTGACTCCATGAAGATTATTAAGTTATCCCACTTGTTGATTTTGTGTCTGAGTTCTTAGCTCTAAGTCCACATACTGCTGGCTAATGATGTTGCTACTGTTGCGGTCTCGTTGACCAGTTTGTTTCTTTGTATTGTCATGACATTTTACTACTTAAAAAATTATTTCTCTTGAGAAACCAGGAAATTTCATCACCTTTTCCTCTCTACCATTTGAAAAATATTAGCTAAAATGTTCTTACCACAGATATTTCGGGTACAACTGTGACACCTTTTGCTAACTTTAAACCCTAAGTCAGTTCCCAGTGTAGAGCAGATTCTAAAGTGACCTCATGGTATTTACCACCTAGCATTCACACCCTTGGGTAATGCCTTTCTGTTGAGGCTGTGTGGAACATGTGACTTGCTTCTAACTGGTAGAATATAACAAACATGATAGGATATAGGTGGATACATGTATGCAATTATGTTAACTAAGATTATAACATATGTCTTAGTGAGGGATTGGTTTTTTTGTTTGTTTGTTTGTTTGTTTGTTTGGCTTGATGATTTTAAAGAAGATGCTGTGTTGTGAACTTCTCTATGGAGAGGGACATGTGGGTAAGAACAGAGAGTAGCCTCCAGGCAGCAGTAATGTACTTCATAATCTGTTTTACCAGTTACTGTCTATTTTATTTTTATTTTATTTTTTGGGTGCTGGGAATCAAATTCAGCACCTTGTGCTTGCCATGCTGGCGTTTATGCCACTGAGCTATATCCCCAGCCCCACCTGTTACTGTCTAAAGAAATAGGGCTGAAGCTGCTCTTTCCTTGATTAAAACTGTTCTCATGAATAGGATATCTCCCATTCTAGCACAGTGTAATCTAATATAGTGCCATTTGTTAAGAATATATAAAGATACTTTCCTGGAACAACGATGTTTGAATGTGCCATATATATATCATAGTTGTTTGTCTGAATTAGAATGCACCTGATTCTACAAGAGGCTGGATGTACAGGATGAACTCTAGACCCTAGGCTGTCATAATGCAAGTTACACTACGTACTTTTAAAGTTTTACGTTTAAGAAGTAAACAGGGGCAGGTAAGATTGATTCCATAACATATTCTATTTCCTTGAAAATACCTAAAGTAAAATTGCAAAATGTAATCAACTTAATAAAATTAATGATCTATCCTGTGACTCTTCAAAATCCCATGCTTTATTATACTCACAGTGTATCTCATTTGGACTAGTCATGCTTATGTGTTCAGTAACTACTTGTGGCTGAGTAGCTAATATATCGGGCAGTACAGCTTTGGACAGCTGCATGAGCAGGTTAACCACAGACATAAAAGTACCCACATAAAGTTCTACTGGAGGTAGCTAGATTTTCTTAATTGAAAATGCACCTTATGTATACACATGTAAACATAAGATTTGGATCAGTAAGTAGTTGTGAATCAAAGAAGGGAACTATATTAGAATCTTCCTAAGAAACAGATATATATAGTTAGAGTTATGAAAGATTTGCTTATGCAATTGTAAAGGCTGAGTAGTTCTATCACTTATTAATTGGAGGCCTAGGATAACTGGTATAATTCTAGTCCAAGTGTAAGGGCCTGAAAACCAGAGGATTCAGTAGTGTAAATGCAGGTCCAAGGCCACAGACTCATGAACTAGGAGTTCTGATGCTCTGATGTCCAGGGCCAGGAGAAAATGGATATTCCAATTTCAGAAGTTTAAGAAGAGACTAAACACTTGCTCAATCTCTGCTTTTTATTTTATTCAAACCCTCAATGGATTGGGTGTTGCTTGCAGCTTTGGTGAGGGTGAATCATCTTTACTCAGTCTGCTGATTCAAATGCTAATTATCTGCCCTAAACACCCTTACAGACACACTTAGAAAAAATATAGCAGCTATCTGTGGCATCTTTTACCACAGTCAAAGCGAGATTAACTATCATAGGAACCATGGTAGGTAGAGTGACTTTTAAAATTTTTGATATGTAAATATTTTAAATATGCTGTGGGGACCAGGTATGGTGCCACATGCCTGTAATCCCAGCACACAGAAGGCAGAGGTAAGAGGATCACCGCAAGTCTGAGGCCAGCCTGGGCTACATAGTGAGAACCTGTCTCAAAAAAACAACAAAACAAAACAAAATAAAACAATGCAAGACAGGTGCTGTGAAACTGAATTTGCCTGGCAAAAGGAAAAGTCATTTGGCTGGTGTGTAAGCCTGTGTTGACCTCCTTGTGTGCTTGTGTACCTATTTCTGTACTTATTTCATAAGTGGTAGGGTTCACTGAAAGCCTGAATCACTTGATTTTTTACATCTATATTTGTGTCACGTGTGGGAAAAATCATACATGGAGTAGGACATACCGATTGTGGATCATGGCTGTACTTAGCCTGAGTCCTTTAGCAATGTCAGATTTTGATGGAGTCATCAGGGGCTTGAAAGCCTAGACTGGATTCTCCCATGTAATAAGGGTATAGAACCCCCATAAAGTGTTATTCTCCATTTATTGATTGTTTTCATCACAGCATCATGCAATTTTTCTTTTTATTTTTAGATACTATGCTACCTTAATGATATTCATTAAATATTGTTGTTTAATGTACCAAATAGAAAATTCTTTCTCTTAATTTCATCAGTTATTCCTTTCAGAAATTTTTGATTTTAAAATTCTGTGAAGGAGCAACGAAAAACCTTTACCTGACGATATTTAAGTACTCCTCCAAAACAAGCAACTGATTCTCAGTCATAGAGGACTGGAGGGTTTCTCAAGGATTATGCAAACTCACAGCCCCACCTCTTTTTCCTTGATGTGGAATAGCCATGTTATGACTACTTCTTACATTTTGGTGGTAAATATGTAGGTGCCTTTTATTATATTTTAAATAGCTCATAATGTTAAAAAATTTAAGGAACAGCCATATAACATTTTCTTTGACCCCTTTCATTAATTAAAGTTTGCTCAAACTTTTCACTAGTGAAATTTGTACCAGAAAATCCTTTATTTTTGAGGACTGTCTTGTATCTTTTAGCACCTCTGGGCTCGGTCTATGGGCTCTAGCCTGTGTAGTCTCTGTTATGGTTTTGAT
>RJWM01036740.1:0-17952 GCA_004363535.1 Dasyprocta punctata
AAAAAAAAAAAAAAACCAAAGAGGGTCTTTGATCTTCACTTAATAAATATGCAACCATCAAAGCTCTTACAGTTCTCGTAAACTTAAATTTGAAACAGACTAAATGCTGAAGGGGAATGATGGCAGGAGAGCTTTGTAAAATGAATCATGAAGTAGTTCAATTTCAAAAAAAATTCATGACTGAGGAAATAAAGACTATAATTTCACTTGGATTCAAATCATCTCACAGGATGAGGAGAATTAGCACTGAAGAGGCATACAATCAAGCCATGCCTCTTTCCCACTGAGGGAATACATGGTATTTGTAAAATAAAATAAAATACCATTTCCTGAAAGTGCCAGGTTGCAAAGGAGTACAGTGCAAACCCAAGGTAGTGCAAAAGATACAGTGCACACCCAAGTACTGTTTTCTCCATATCCAGATGTAAGGGGGTGTCTGCCTATACTGAAGGGATCACAAGTTCCTGTACTGCCTGAGCCCCTAGCTGAGGATCAGGGTGGCTAACTCCCCACTCTCCTGCCACTTCTCTGTGGAATACTTGCATGGCAGTCCCTGGGTGCACACAGGAGCTGCAAGAATCACTAACGTGCATCTTTAATAATCATAACTCCTAAAATATTTTTGCTAGAGAATGGAAATGTTTTACATTTGATTTCTCAGACTGTACTTTCCACATTATAGATCATTGTAGTTTTTTGGAAATTTTTTACTTTGCTTTGTGGGAGGAAGTAGTTATCTTTTTCGGTTTGCATGTAATGTGTTTAAGCCTCCTTTTTTGATAAAGTATAGTTTTCACTTACTACAGAAGGCATGGCATACAGATTAAATTATACTTCTCTATGAAATAATCTGTAAACTGTGACTTTTAAAATAGAAATACATAAAGAGAATCAGGAAAAAATTATAAGGTGTAAATTTAATATTTCTTTATTTTCCTATTGTTATGGAGCTTTGCACCGAGCATGGGATCTTTCAGGTGGTTCTCCTCAGCAAAGACAGCATCACATCAAATGAAGTGTTCATTTCAAGTGCAGACATTTGAGCTCCCAGCAAGAAATTTAGAGTCAAAATCCTTGATCTGAGGTTGGGAATTTGATTTTTTAACAAGTCCCTAATTCTTTTTTTTTTTTTTAAGTCCCTAATTCTTAAAAGGACAAACAATTGAGAACTACTGTTCTTGTCCAATGCTTTTGTTTTTTATAATGAAACCAAAGGTCAAAGACATTAAGACCTTGGCCAAGGTCATACAACAAGCTATCAATTCCTGGGCATTGTATTTGGAAGACTACAATGGCTAACTTCATTCTCATGCTGGGAGTGAAGGGGTAGTATTGGGGCTGAACCTAGTGCCTTTGCATTGAGCTATATCCCCATGTTTCATTTTGTTTTTAATTTTCTTTTTGAGACAGGGTCTCACTAAGACACTAAGTTACCCATACTGTGCTCAAGCTTCTGAACCTCCTGTCTCAGTCTCCCAGAGTGTTGGCATTTCAAGCATACACCACCATAACTGGCTTCATTCTTAGTTTTACCAATATTTTATCAATGTGTTTTGTTGTAATTTTCCTTGTGTCATTTTCCTTGTCCATTCACTCTGCTGAAACACAAGATGGTAACTCCTTTAATTCCAGTAATCATGTCTTACTCTCTTTTGGTAGTCCTCCCATACTTAGCATGGCACCAAAAAGTGATATAGTATGAAGAGGCAGCAAATAGTAAGAAAATAAACTACAGAATAAAATGAACACAAAGTGAATTCCCTGCTTCTGCAGAGAGCTGCTACTTCTTTTACATCTAACAGTTCTGCTCCAAGATAAATTTAAAAATACCCACTGTGCTGTAGATTCTCACATAAACTGAGATGCCATTGAAGATTAAACCAATCTGAGCTTTGCTTTATTTGAGTTATTGTGTAGTAGTTTTTTCATTGTCCTTTAGTGGAGCTCAAACTCTCAACTTGTATTCAGGCTCCTTTTCTGATCAAATCTATCAGCATAATTCAAACTCTCTTATATTCTATTTAGTTTAATAAATACTCATCTACTAATACTAAAATTCCTGTTAATATTATTTAAATTAAAAATCTACAGTTGAAGTCATCACGGTGGTGGTTTGACAGCTGGTGGCACATGCCACGTCTTTCTTAAAACTTTCTGTCATAGTCAGTTCTGAGTCATCTTTCGGTTCTTCCTTTTTGAGTCCCTTCAGTAGCTCAGTTGTGAATCTTCTTTCTAGTTGCATGATTTCTTTTACAGAACTGGACATGTTTTAGAGTTTTATTAATCAACTTAGACACAGATAATTCTCACAATTAAATGACATACTGATATCCCAGTGGTACGTGAGTTCCCAATCTCCAGCCCCGGAGGTCCAGCTCCGCACAGCTGTCTCACTCTCATTTCCCAACAATCCAGATCAGGTTAACAACTGCGCATGAGCCATCTTGAAGTTGATAAGGTAGTTGATCCAGTCATTCCATAAACATTATTGACAGCATAATCCGTGTCAGGAACTGCCTTAGGTACTGTGAAAGTCTCAATGAATAAAACAGACAAAACTCCCTATCCTCATGAAATTTATGATGTAGAGAGGGAGATGGATGTTAAGCAGACACAGATTTAGATGGCGAATAGAAGTTTAGATAGTGATAAATTCCAAAGAAAAAAATAAATTACTATTATTTTTCCAAGACACGAAAATTCAGCTGATAAACTAACAGCCATTTACTTGTCTAATGAACCAAGCTGCCAGTCTCTTTGAAGAATGAATAGAAGTTTTTTTGTCTACACTCACCTTCACTGTTTACAAAGAAAACACACTAGTATCCAGGACCACCTCTCACTGTAAGCACGGAATAACTTAGACTGTGGACTTCGCACAACTTCTTGAGCTAGCTGCAAGTCTCCCCTTCTCCCACACAAGGTACCCACATATCATCGTACCATCAGGATAAACCTAAAGCACCTTTTCTCCATATGATATACTTCCATCTCCCATCTGATGTGTCATTGGCGTTAACTGTGGCTCTGCCTGTTGTTAACGGTTCAACCAGTGGCCTGGTGGTGTTGGAACAAACATTGATTAGGAGGTATGCTGAGAAACTCAGAGCTTAGCAGTTTCTCTCCATCTCTACCTGGACTGTTGTTTGGGCCTAAGGTCTTGTTGGTCCAGTGTAGCTTCTTCGTTTCATAGTTGTAAAGGTTTAAGTAATTTCTTTTTCTGAGTCTCTCTTATTGCATGATATATGGGGGTAATAATCCCAAATTTTCAAGAGTGTAGTGAGGATTAGAAATGCTTTACATAAAGCGTGAGGATTATGTTTGATACAATAAGACTCTGTAAATGGTACTGGTCATTGTGCTTGGTCTTCCCTCACCCTAAGGAGCTAGACCTGGCCTAAAGGCACCTTCTTCTGGAATTTTCAACTTTGGCTGCTCCTGTTTAGATGTCTTTCTCCTCTTTCATATTTGCTTCCACTTCAGCATCTCTATAAATTTGCAGTTATTTTCAAAAATTTAGCAAGAAAATATGAGAAGTTGAATCATTAGCCCTACATAGTGTGCTGTGAGCATTTTATTAGCTTGAAAGCAATTAAATTTTTTTCTTATAACTTTGTCTTATTACAATACACATTTGCTATTTTAAAAAAAAGGTTAAAATACAGGGATACAAAAATTCAAAATCACCTATAATCCTGTTTCTCAGAGATAACCACTGATTAGGTTTTGGTTTGTGTCGTTTCCTAGACATATATATCTAAAATATAGATACATGGGTTTTTGTTTGTTTTTTAAAATTTTGGTGTGTTTTTGTTTTGAGACAAGGTATCAGAATGTAGCCCAGGCTGGCTTTGAACTCATTATGAAACCCAGGCTGGGCTCGAACTTGTGGTGATCCTCTTGCCTCAGTCTCCTGAGTGCTAGGATTATAGGCATGTACCACCATGTCTGGTGACCACATGTTTTTAAATCTGTCTATTTTCCTTCTACAAAAAATAGAATTGCACTATGTATAATGTTTTGTAATTTAAATATATGAGGGAATCATCATGAGCTGTTCGTTATTTTTTATGATTGTGTAGGAATCAACTATGTATACACATAATAATTTGAAGCAAATCAATCTCCTACTCAATTTTTAGTGTTCTGAATAATTTGTTGTTTTGGTTTTTGCCAGGATTTTTAATAGAAAGATGTAAATGACAAGAAACACAAGTATTTCAAGAAAAAGAATCAGAATATTTAGAAAATGTCCTTAGATGACATAGCCACAGTCCCGTGATTTTTACCATAGTAATGTCTCAATGATGTCACCAATTCATTGTGACTGTCACCAAGGCACTTTTTCCTCCTCTCCTTCTGTCATTACTTGGATATTTCCCGTATGCCAGGTGGGAACTGAGGATATAACCCCCAGAATTCAAGGAGCTGCTCTATTCCTCTGTCTAGGACTAATACTCTTAGGGTAGAAAATAAAGGCATTTTTGGTTTTCTTTAATATAAATGAAATCAGTTGGATTTTAGGCACATATGTAATTACTATAGATATGTTCTTTATAGATGAGTCAATGCTTAACTAGGTTAAGCATACAGAATATCATAGAATATCCTAAATGTACCATTTCCTGGTTTCTTTTCCCTTTTTTTAAAAAAAAGTAATCTACTGCTTATTCTAACATAAATGAAATACAAAAATTAGAAAAGACTTCCCAAATCTGTGGCAGACATGCTTGGCATTATAGGATGACAGTAATTTTTAAGGGGTATTAAATTAAAATAGAGCGTAAAGGCTAAGTACAGACTTGGTGATCCTGGAGCTGCTGCATGTTTATGAAGGTATAGCTATGGAGGCTCCAATTTCTAGAACTGGCCTCTGAGCTGTTGGAAAGAGTATGGCAGTCTGTGATTAACTCAGCATTGTGTAAGACAGGGGTGGGTCCTTCATCCTGACAAGTTGCCATTGTGAGTGAAGTTTGAATTTATCAACTGTTTGCATATTATAAGATGTGAACAACATTCATTGTATAAAAGAATAAGGTTTCAAAGATACAGCTAAACTTCAGTTTACTGCAATAGATCTAATATCTGGGTATTAATTAACAGAAGGTAAATGTGTAAAAATATAATTAAGAGATTGCCTCTTTCCAAATTCAGTCTCATCTGGATAAAATTCATAAAGGCACCACTGGGAAGAAATTACACATGCTCAGGTTCTTGAAGTTAATTAAATTGATCCAACAACCATTTAGTTGAAACATCATCATCTTAAATTGAATGTATTCAATTTAAATTGAACCCCTAAATTTCAAATGATTCCCTTTCCCTTTGTTTCTATTTCTGTCAATAATGCTGCCTTATATCATGAAAACTGATCAAGTCCATCTTTCCAAATACTTCATTTAAAATATTTCTCTCTCAGTTGGGCACAGTGATGCATACCTGTAAACCTGTAATTCCAGCACTCTGGGAGGCTGAAGCAGGAGGATTGTAAAATCAAGTCCTGCCTGGAAAATTTAGCAAGATCCTGTCTCAAAATTTAAAAATCATAGCTGCTATTTATTTATTTATTTTTGTGACAGGGTCTACTTATGTAATCCAGGCTATCTTTGAACTCACAATGATACTCTTCTCTCAGATTCCCAAGTGGAATCTTGTGGAATATTCTTGTGGAATAATTTGGAGTCATAATCTAGAATCATTCATATTAAATGTCTTCAAGGTGAAGATACCAATTTCCATAATTTTCATTTTAAAATCAGTCTCATTTTCTACTTCCCTGTGTATACTCAACTCCTCTCTCATTCTTTTACTTTTGGGCCCAGTCAAGCTGCCAATCATCTGAGCTGCCCGTGACTAAGACCACCACTAAAGAGGTTTGTATTGTTAGTGTGTTTGGCCACTGCATAAATATTTATAAATCATTTGACTATATGAGCATGTGAAATTTAGTCATTTTATACTGAAGAGAAATTCTGAATAAAGTGTAAAAGTTTTGCATTTGGAGTGGAAGTATTTTCTCTTCTTTCCTGCTTCTTGGTTTAGAATTTCCAGAAATGATAATTTAACTTTAAGCGAGACTTAATAAGAATGTTAGAACAATTATGTAGCTCAGATAAAAGTGAGATAAATGAAGTTTACAAACTGAGCAAAATCAGTGGATTGATTAGAACAGTTCTTGGAGTGATCTTGCTGTATCATGTCCTCTCACTGCTCCAGCTGAAAATCGATGTTATCATTCTTTATCAGAGGAAGGTTTAGAGCATTAAATATTAGCTGATAGAGTTTCTATTTTTTTCCTTAGTTTCATTTTTATAAGTACTCCTGAAGGATATACAGCTTGATGATTCGTGACTGAAAATGTGGGAAATGAAGTGGATCTGAATAGTTCTAGCTAATACTGGATGATTCTGGATAATTAACTCCCAAATAATTGACTGTAATATGCCTATTGCTTTGATTCCTATTTAGAAACTCTTTTAGCTTTTCTGATTGCACACTCCATATTTTCTAATTGTAGGGTTAGTGTCAAGTTGTTCCTATTCCAAAGAAGAGGAAGAAATGTGGGAAGTATGTTTCAAAGTTATTTAAAACATGCATAATTCTTTTAAATTGCAATAGACTATTTTTGCCAAGTTAAATTTAACATTTCTACCACTGTGCTGAAATGATGTTGTTACTGTAAATTGCTATTGTGTAGATTGGAATGAGAGTAGTTGTATGTTCAAAGGACTTCGAGCCAAATGTGGCTTGTTTTTTAAGAGTTTTGCCTCCAGTCAGTGTTAGTACTAGACGTCCTTCCTTCTTAAGTACAAGACAACACTTGTAGCAGCATCTGCAGAAACCCAGCACCAGCCACTAAACCTGTTATTCCTGCTGAAGTGGACTCAGTGCAAAACAGATAAGTAATAGATGAAAGATGCAGGGACTTCTTTTGGGTGCCTGATGTGGGAATTATCTTTAAAATCTTTCAAGGATTATTTTTACAACAGGGAACACTGTTTTCTGAAGAGGCTCTTTTCTAGTTTATTTCAGTATTATCAAGGCCATTACTTGAATTTAAAAATGTCAAAAGAGTGTATGACCTCTGTTCATTTGACTCAATTTGTACCAAAAGAGGAAGACCATTGTATGGTAACGAGGCATATTTAATAAAGATCTTTTTGGAAAATTTATATATTACAGTGCATGTTTCTTATTCTTTTGAAAATGAATCAACAATTCTGAAATTTATGAATATAGACTCTAATTTACTGATTTTTTTTTTTTTTTTTTTTGCTCCGTAAGTTTGTTTTGAAGAGAGTTGACATAATAGAAAGATAAAGAACTTAGAAGTAAGCCATACTTGGTCAAATCCAGGTTCTATCATTTCTTAGCCAGATTTAGTCCTTTCATATTTTAGAGACTATTTACATGTATAGAAAAGGAATAATATCTTCATGGACTTACTATGAAGATTAAATAGAAGGTAAATAAAATGCAAAGACAGTACTTGGGCCCAGTATTCAATTAATAGCAGTACTCTGACTAATAGTAGTAGATATAATTGTAGTTGTTATCAGAACTTGAAATTAACTCCAGTAATATACATTACTACACTGGGAATTAAAATGTTTTTGTGCAACAAAAAGTCATCTTATTTAAAATGAAGATAGACACTATTTTTATGATGTTTAATTCTAAAGAAAAAGTCAAGTCCAATTTTTAAAAATTTGTATAATGAAATTAGTTTTAGCTTATGGGGAAGAATATCTGTTTTTACAAGCTAGAGAAGATTTCTGAAAGTCCTTGAGAAAAGGGGAAACTGTATTTTAAAACTGAAAGTACGGTATCTGCCAGTATTAGAGAATAAGCAAAAACAAACACAAACACAAAAAACAAAAAACAGGGCTGGGGATATAGCTCAGCAGCATAAACCCCTGCCTGGCAAGTGCAAGGTCCTAAGTTCAATTCCTGATACAAACCAAAAAACAAAATGAAACAAAAACAAAAACGAGAAAAAAGGAAAAAAAAAGAATAAGCAAAACAGTGACAACTCTAACTCTTCATCACTTTGTGTTCATAAGTTTATTCACACATCTTACCTCAGCGGTCACACCCACTTTTCAGATACAAATGCTAACACTCAACAGTTTTTGCCTGAAGTCGCACAATAATTTAACAGGACAGTGGAAAATAAGATTAGTTCATTTAGTTTATGAAAACATTTGCTGAGCATATGCCACGTCTGAAGATTTAAAAATATAAACATCTCACAAGACTTTCTTCTGTCAGGATCATGCACAGTCCAGGCCTTGTTCTCCAAGGATTTTAAATTTCTACTCTGCTTGCGCTAAGGGAGGATGGTGAACTGTGTAATCCAGAACAGCCCTGTCTCTGGATTGCCAATAATGAGATATGCAGTAGTTTCTGTCCTTCAACAGAAGCCTCTGAGTTATGGGTCACAAGATCTCTTTCCCCCACCAGTGTTAGTCAGAGACCACTACAGTGACCCAGGACAAACTCTTGGATCCTGTTACTCATCAAAAATATGATTTGTGTTTTTTCTAAGGCAGACAGGGAATTAAAAGTGGTTTTAACTAAAAACAAGCAACTACATAAAACAACACCAGCAAACCCACCTGACTCTTCATTTGGCAAAATCCTTCTCATCTCCATATATAGGCATGTTAGTCATCTAAGGAGAAGTTTGTCTAAAGGTTGACAACACAAAGTTTACTAGCCCTAATTTTTTTTTTCCCAGTAACAAGGACCAAACTCACAGCTTCACGCCTGCCAGGCAGGCGCTTAAGCCACTGAGCCAAACTCCCAGCCCTATTTTTTTCAAGGCAGGATCACACTATGTGGTTCAAGCCAGCCTTGCTCATGTTGTAGTTCAAGCTGTACTAGCCCTACATTTACCTAGACTTCCTCACCACCCTTCAACACTAAGAACACCTGTGCCCAGAAGTCTCCTGAGCCCTAAACCCATGATCACCTTGGACTCCTGCAGAGCCTCCCATCACTGAGACTGCCTTATGTCATGAGGATTCTTCTCATAGAAGCAAATTGCCCCTCCAGTCATGCAGATTCCTCTGGAACTTGAAACCAGGACTGGTATAATGGTCAACTGGACCCCACCCTACTACAAGCACCCTGTGAAACTCATTCCTTTGCTTCATTAACGGGCCAGTAGGATGCTTTTCATCAGGGTGAGTTCCCTTCCAGACACTCAAGCTGGAGTCCTTTCCCTATTTTCTTTTATTTTTCAATTAAATCTTTTGCCTGTATATTTATACTGCTGCTTTAGTTTTAATTTCCATTATCACTAAAGTAAGCACTGACACTAGCCAGTGACACTGGAACCAGAGAGATTTTCTTTTATAGGAAGGTGGAGTGGATCTGGGATCCCTCCACAGTCTGTATTACTCCCATTTGGGTATTTTGGTGGTTAACTACATAATTGCTGACCACTGAGACCTAAACTGTCAACCTGATACTTCTCAGTGCACCACAAGTGAATACATCTTATTTTCTGCAACTCACTGACATTCTATAAGTGTATTCACATTTGTAAGATTTTAGAAACATTTTAAAAGTTAAAAGAAATTTTTGCATTTCAGTTTCGGAGGCCTTAATACTCAGTCAAAACAATACATAGACAACATGTCAAGTATAGATGCTTTAGCTATTATGAGAAAGAAATGTGGCTTTACTTTTTTTTTTCTCTTTTTGCAATGTTCACAACATCTTAAGAACAGAACTCATGATTAAATAAAATGAGACTTTGAGGTCTTAAAAATTCAGATCCCGTGAATGGGTTTTATTAACTTCTCTACAAAGCATAATATATTACTGAGTTTCTCTTCTAATATCCAAATAGCTAAAAGCTTTGTTGAACTGTGTTCTCTTCCCCAAAAACGAAATTGTAATTAACTTAGGCACCTGATTCAACCTTTAAGCAATTTAAAGACTGGAGGTTGTAACACAGTTGGTCTTAGTTTTTCTAACGTCCTCTGTTAGTCTCATAAAAACTTCTATGGATATGAATCTTAATAGATTTCAGTTCTGCTCTATTTTCACATTCCTACTTGTCCTGAGGGAGTTGTATAGTTTGGTTATTGTTGGTCTGGCATGCAGCTGGAAAAAGAATGTGGAGTTTATGGGAGTAGGGGGCCTCTCTGCTTATTGGTGCTGCCAGAAATGTGTACCTCACAACTCCTATCTTTTGTACAGGACTTTCTTTATAAATGGAGCCTTGTACATTGGTGGTTATAAAGGGAGTTCGTTCAAGTTGGATTTAGTTGTGTATAATTTCTTTTGTCAAAGGGAAGACAGAAAGATAACCCATATTGTGGAATATCTTCTCCCCTCTCTCTCCTCTTCCCATTCTTTTCAAATGGCCTGATTTCTGTCTTTGGAGAGTTACCTGTTTGGATACACAGTGTATTTTGAGTCCTCTCAATGTGTCTATCAGGTAGTTTCCTTATCATGTCAAAGAGCAGCGACCAGAACCTTGGCTCTAATTGTACATGGAATGTGTGAATTTTGAAAGTGTTAAGTGACAGATTTGAGGTTGCATAGCTGGTAAATGTACCTACATCAAATCCTTTGCTTCTCATTTTTCTAAAAGCCTCTCAGTTCACTCATGGCATTGCTTCCTTTCCTGCTCAGCCTGGACTCTGAGCTGATCTGTTTCAACTTTTGCCTTATTCTGCCAATCTCCACCCCTCAACCTGTTCATTCTGCCCTTCACTACCTGCTATTTTTCTCACTGCTGGTGAAAATCACAGTCAGCTAGATTGTCCTGCCTTTCAGCCTCTCTCTACCTTTATGGCTTCCTGGCTTCACCTGTAAGTCATTGGCAGTCCTCAAACTTTTACCTGCAGCCAGGGCCTTTGTCCTGAGTTCCAGATCCATCCCCTCCCAGGTAGTGGAAATATGCAGATAAATACCCGAGATGGGATTCCCTTCTTTCCCAAATGTTTGTCTCTTACAGTCAAGATCCTAAGATCCTTGGAGACAACAACCAAAAAAAAAAAAAAAAAAAACCAAGAAAGGAAAAGCCAAGAGTACAGTGTCCTTTGCTCTTCATCACATCCAGATCTAACTGGAGCTGGTATACTGAAAACTTTATGTTGGCATACTTCATCAGTAACTTCATGATTGCAGTCATTGTGTGCAGAGGTCAGGGTTTCAGGATGGGACATGTTCATTCATTAGGCCTCATTAATGATGCCAGCTCTGGGCCTAGGATAAGAAGAATTATTTAGATAAATAATGCCCGGGTGTGCAATTTTCCTTACATGCACTGGGATATTCTTAAAATATCTGGAAAAACCAGTCTCCCTGGAATATATACTCTCTTAAGCTTGTGCATTGCTCTCTTATCCCTCCCACCATGTGAGTAATTTTTATTTAAAGCAGTATCCTGAATACCTTTAAATACCTTTGACGAGAGACCCACTAAAAGACTACTTTCTTTGGGATTGCTATAAAATGAATGTATATTGAATAGGAAAATATATCATGTACTTCAGCCAGAAAAGAGCTAAAAGATTAGGTGTGATTAAATCTTCTTGAAGCTGATTTAAAGAGGCTTCAGGTTGTGGGGTAAGTGCTGTGGTGTGACTGGGCCCTCATGACCACATTTGCTGAGTCTTACCCATTCATCTGAACTCGCTTCCCAGGGCTTCTGAGTACGCCTCACCCACACCTCAACAATTACCATGTCTTGCCATTCTCCCTAAAACAGAATGAAATGATGATTTGAGTTTTTATTCTTCAGTAAAGTTTGTCAGAAAATACAAGCATACCTGTCGATGTTTGGCTTTTCTTCGGAGACATGTTAAAGTGGAAAAAGCAGTGAGCCAGGAGGCAGTTTTGGTTCCAATGAATTGTGAGCTCAGAAGTAGGTTACTTAATTTTCCAGCTTCATTTTGTTGTTGTACTTCATGTCAAAGTCACCTCAGATTTCTAACAGAACACTCAGGAAATTCATGGCTTTGTGGTAAGGATGTTTTCACAATACAGGTCAACATTTTAACTTTAGGATTTCGGTTACTTTGATTCTAAAGTAATTCCTATGTCTTTCTTTTTAAAAAAAATACCCTTAGATTTGAGGTATTTGAATTATTTATTGGATTTGGAAAATTAATTTAAAAGTCTTGATTACAGTATCATATAAAGATGCTGAGTTAATAGCAGCACAAACTCTAGAAATAACGGTGCTTTTAAAATTGAAGTATTGCATTGAATGTCCACAAAATTTAACAAAGAGAATGGGAATTGCAGGGTCAGAGGATGGAAGGATCTTTCAGTGAGATGGAGAACACAGGGAGGAACATAGGTAGTGTTTGTTTTGTTGTTGTTGTTTTTTACAACAAGGTCTTACTATATAGTTCAGGCTATCCCTGAATTCATCATATTTACTAGATAGGCCTCAGAGTCAAGGCTATCAACCTGCCTGAGCCTCCTAAGTGCTTGAATTACAGATGTGTGCCACCACACCTGGCTGAGTTTGGATGGATTTGAATGGAGTCAGAACATGTCACACTGTTGCTCAAAACTCAAGGGGCTCCCTTTCTACTAACTTTAAAATAAAGTCCTTTCCCACAGCCCCCTAGACCTTCTATCAGCTGACCCTACTGTATACCAGTATTCACTTCCTACCACTGTCTCTTTTACTACAATTATTTCATCCTCGTCTCTGTGCTGCACCAGTGCACTCCTGCCTCAACTTGCCTCAGGACCTTTGCTTGAGCTATTCCTTCATCCTGGAATTCTTTCCCCCATACCTCATTGTCGCACTATCTTCAAGTCTCTACTTGAGTGCCAGTATAACCACAAGGGGCTTTCCTGATTCTCTTGAATAAAAGAACACACCATACTCCAAGTGGATCCAGCACCCACTCTCCCTTACTGTCACCTGATAGCTGTCTGTTATTTGTCTATATGCTTCCTCCTATATAAGCCTTAGTGCTGGGGCACAATTATATGATTAGTAAAGGCACAGTTACAGAATAGCTATAGTGAAAGCTAGAGATCAGTTAGAGGCCTGCAACCACACTTCTGCTGCCTGTCCCATAAACATTCTGCTAATTTCAGTTAGCCTTAACTATCTGGGTCCACTGCTTTTCTTCTGATAATGCGCTGGGCCAACTGGACTTTTCTCAGCTTATGTTTCCCTTAATTAAGAAAATATATTGCTTCTAACCGGCTTCAAGGACTGTGGTTGAGGTGAAATAACTCGATCAAACATACTTTTTAACTCTGCTTGAACCCCCGCCTCTTGTCTCCAGTATATTTCTATGTTATGATAAACAATTCCTTTTAAGAAAATATATTTAGAGTTAGTTTTCTGGACAATGTATGACTTAACTCAATCCATGTAACCAATCATGTAATTCCTTGTACTTCCTGCTTGTAAACTGTATTTAAACTGAACCCAAAACTGCCTCAGTGCTGATGATTTGGCTGAGATTCCCATTAGCCCGCTAGCATAATAAACAGTTGCCTTCTAGATTCCTCAGTGCAAAGTCTTCCATTTGGTTTGATGTTGGTTCTGTAACATTAGGAGCTGGGTGTGTGCTTATTACTGTATCCCCAGAACCTGCAATAGTTCATGGAATGTGCTAAACAGTTACTGAATGAACAAAGAAATGCATGTGGAACAAGCTGCATTAGGTTACTTCAGTTACCTCCAACAGGAGCTACAGACAAACTGTGATTCATTAGCTGGGTCATGAGAGTAGATGGCATCATGTGGTGAACAATGAGAGAAAGAAAGTCAGAGAGTCATCCTTGGGCACTGCAACCTTAACTTTAAGGTAAAGAAAATGAATTCACAAAGGAGACTTAGAATAAATAACAGGACATTGAAAAATAGTACTAGGGAGGAGAGGTATCCTGAAAGTGAACTACAGAGAGGACCCAGTGAGAGAGAGTCTGATAAGTTCTGCTGAAATTGGTTCCCCAAAGCAGTGTCTCTTGAACAGTGGAGGGAGAAGCCAGACCACAGTGAGTTACAAAACTGAATCAGGGATGAGATGAGAAGGACAGAAGGTGGAACTGAAAGAATGGAGTTAGTTGAGGTAGTGGCAGAAGTATGATGAGAGGATATCAGAATGAAAGATTCAATGTGTTGATGGAGTAAAACCTTCGAGGAGGGGTACAGTTGAGGAACTGATCGTAGTCCACGGGAAAGCCAGTTCTTCTCTTGCTGAAAGGTGAAGGAGAGGAGTAGACACAGATGTAGGAGAAACTGGTGAGATTTGAGTGGTATAGCAAAGGAAAACTTCTTGCCTACAACCTCCTCAGCATCCTCATCCTTCTTTTTTAGTATAATAAGAGGTACAGGAAAGTGATGGATGAGCTTCCAAAGGAAAGACTGGGTTTAAAGTAGCTCTGGGGAATAGGACCACATGCTTCCTAGGTTGTCCAGCGGTGTGGAGGTCAGCCACCGAAGAAGACCATGACGCCTGCAGCAAATCTAGTGGTTTGTGTTGTTTGCCAGGTACAACATGTATCTGAATTAGCTGGAGATCTGGTTCACCTGCAGGTGCTGATTGAGCACACCTGGGGGAAGGTGCTGTTCTGCATTCCCTACAAGTCCCCAGGAGAAGATACAAGACACTGTGGACCTTCATGGATATTTGTACCAATGTCTCCAGCACCACTCAGCTGGCCTGCATGAGTGGAGCTCACGAAGACTTGGAGCCAATACTGGTGTTTGTCAGGCAGACCTCAATAAAAGGAAAATGAGGAAAGGGAATCCGAGAAGGTTAAAAGGAGGAGTTGAATCAGACACTTTCAGTTTGAAGATAATGAAGTGTTTGAAGAATGCCCTGATGGGATGAAAGCAAATAACCCGCAGGATTGAAGGTAGGTCCAAATTGTCACAGCTGCATGGCAAAGCAGGTCAGAAGCAACTGATGCAATTTGTAGGGGCTGTAATCCAGCTACCTAATATTGGCATATACCTAATATTGAAGGAAAAATGCTATCCACCATAGGTTTATGTTCTTCCTAAATGCACAAAAATTAGATTCTTTTTTAAAATTAGTTTTCTCCCTGTTATCTTTGCTGTAGATTATGTGTTTCTACTAGACAGCGATTTTACTTTGGGATTAGCATAAGTACAGCCATACACTGTACAGTGAGCTTAGCTGATCAACATGTTCAATTGCATGTTTTTTTGGAAAACTATATGAACTTTACAGAATTTATTCATTGGTTGTCAGAAAAAAACTGATCCCATCATCTTCAGATGGTGTCTGAGGAGGTAGATTCTTGCTGAGTAGATTCATGACTCTCATCACTGAAAAATAATTTCAGGACACATCTGTGAGAGGCATAAGCAGATTTATTAGCCAGAGTTAGAAAGTAAGGCAAAATAGGAAACGGATTCCAGCTCGAGTAATGGGTGGGGGCTGCCTCTGATGCAGGTTGGTTCGCAAAAGAATGTAGTCACCTTTTATGAATTAGCTGATATGGGGCAGTCTGGTTGATCATTAGCTCAGTCCTGGTTTCATAACTCTGGAAGGATTCTTATAGTTTGTGGGACAAGTTGGTTCCCTTGAGGTGATTGTTCTCGCTTGTGTATGGGGGCAGCCTCAGTTGCTGTCATGGGATAGTTGCTCTTGCTTGGGGGAGGTGATGTCATCTTGGGGTGAACTGCAGGCTCTGCTTTTCTTGGAATCTAGGTGACTACTGGTTTAGGACAATGGTTGAAGACTTAGAGGGTTCCCTTCAGGGGGTCTGGAATTTGGCGTTGTAAAAATTGCCCCTACAAACACTGAAAATTCCTTGAGTTA
This sequence comes from Dasyprocta punctata, assembly GCA_004363535.1. NCBI lineage: Eukaryota > Metazoa > Chordata > Mammalia > Rodentia > Dasyproctidae > Dasyprocta > Dasyprocta punctata. The sequence goes on from RJWM01036740.1 coordinate 15,792, forward strand.
TTCTTATCTTGGTGTCCTCCTCAGGCTTAAAGAGGGATTAAATCAGCCAGGTAAACTTCAGGCTGATAAACCCCATAACACAGCCACTCCTTAGGCAGTTAACATGTCTATGTGCAGAGCCAGACCTGGATCGGATCCAAAAATTTAAAGGTTATAAATGAGACGAAAGAAATACAGTTTGTCTCCTTTCTACCTGTCTTTATGGCATCTACCTCAATTCTATTATTTTATAGTTTATTTTTCTTTTGAGTAAGGCACCATTCGCATTCCTAGAAACATAACTTCCGCAGAAGATTAAAGTGTGTGGCAAACCCATAGTCTAAGTATTATACTCATCCAATTTGGTGCTTGTACAAGATTCTTTTGTATTTAGAGAGACCATTAAAAATCTGTAGGAAGTAGTTCTGCATGACGGAGAATACAAAGAGAGATGGTGCCATCCCTTTGCTTGCTGTGTTCCGATACCGCAATACACGTGTAAAGTTTTGTACCAAGTTCGTTCTGTACCAGATGTATGAAATGAAGAGTTTAACCTCAAGGCATTTTAAAAGAAAGGTAAATACAAGTAACTAAAAAAAAGTTATCAATGTTTTTAACTTTTGGATTAACTAAAGGTATAATTTTCAATAAATGTTGCTCCTAAAAGCCTAGAGTACTATGTTTTTTTTAAAAACCTGAAATCAGTATTGACAGGTAACTACCAACCATCAGTAAAACAATTGCCACTTAAAGGAATGTATTATAAAATATTTTAGCTGCATCAAAAGCATAAAAATAAATAATAAATACAAAATAATTTTTTTATTCACCAGCCTTCAGCCTAGCAGATACTCAGTAAATGTTTGTTGAATGAATAAATGATTCTCATTTATTATTAAATAATAATTGTCTCCATATTTATACTGTCCTTGGCACCAAGGACGATGCTCTAAATTTGTCATCTTTTCTATGGTGACAAAAATGATGTTAGTTATATAGTTATGTTCAATAAATACTAGAAAGTTGGTTGATTTCTTCGAGGCCTGCCTCTTCTCGTTTGTAACTCTCTTTAAGCGTGAACCCTGCCTTTAGCTATCTTTGCCCTCACTGAATATTTAGCCTAATTTAAATTACTTACAACACATTGTTGAAGTATACCTCTACAACTCCAAATTGAAAAGAGCTGAAAATCATTTACACCACGGTTTTTAATGAATACATCATAATATCCTTTATTACTACATCCTGTGTTTAATGTTTGTATTAAAAATGGAGAATTTCTTAAAGATCTGATTTTCTAATTAAAGTAAGGATTAGTCCAGATCTTTCATTGAAAAATAATTGAGTATAGATTTTCTTTGAAAAAAATAATTTGGTTTCAATTTCAAGAGCTCTCCTGTGACTATCAGGGATTCATTTCTATAAAGGGCCAAAAGTTATTCATACATTGCCATGAACATTTGTGTCCTTCTGATTGTCATTTATTGTTTCATGTGGGATACAGGAACATCTGCATTGGAATTGTCTGTAGTGCTTGTTCTGTATTCCCATCAGAGCCGTGAGGGTGGCAGCCAAACACCCACATTTTTCAGTTTTCCATATACTACTTAAGCTTAACTGAGGGGCTGGGGTTATAGATCAGTGGCACAGCACCTGCCTGGCAAGCATGAGGTCCTGAGTTCAATTCCCGGTACCAAAATAAATAAATCGAAACAAATTAACATTGCTTTTGTATTACTCTGGTCTTGCTTAACTTCCAGTTCTCAAATCATCTTTTTCTGTTCTTATTCTTTCACTGATTCCACATTCTACCTCTGCTCCCGACTCTGACTCTTCTCCAATAGGTCTCTCCATGCTGGCCTCACGTTCCACCTGCCAAGGTGGCAACTTTGAAGTAGTCACCCTTGCAGGATTTTGTGTTCACCTCACTTTAGTCCCAGGAGTACACCAAAAGCAATGGGAAGCATCTATTTGGCATGTGAAGTGGTATAGATCCAGGCAGTTCATAGGTGGATGTGCTTGGATAATAAACACACTACTTCATTTTCCAGTAATTTTATACGCTAATGCAAGCTCTTTAGCTCCTCACTGACCAATAACAAATGGTCCCAGGGAAGGAACCATTCTACTGACCATATTTTGTGACCTGGGCTCAGATTTTAGAGAGGAATAGCTTTGTTGA
>RJWM01036741.1:0-17950 GCA_004363535.1 Dasyprocta punctata
CTAGGTAGCAATAGCTTGCAGGGCTGGGCTAAGGTACTTCAGAAGGCCGTATATGCTTTGAATCAGTGTCCACTATATGGTACTGTGTCTCCCATAGCCAGGATTCATGGGTCCAGGAATCAAGGGGTGGAAGTAGGAATGGTACCACTCACCATTACCCCTAGTGATCCACTAGCAAAATTTTTGCTTCCTGTCCCCATGACCTTATCTTCTGCTGGCTTAGAAGTTTTGGTCCCAGAAGGGGGAAGGCTTGTACCAGGAAGCACAACAATGATACCATTGAGCTGGAAGCTAAGACTTCCCCCTGGTCACTTTGGTCTCCTCATGCCACTGAGGAACCAAGCAAAAAAAGGGAGTCACAGTACTGTCAGAGGTGACTGACCCAGACTGTCAAGTGGAAATCGGACTACCACTGCACAATGGAGGAAAGGAAGAATATACGTGGAATGCAGGAGATCCCTTAGGGCGCCTCTTAATATTACCATGTCCTGTTATTAAAATCAATGGGAAATTACAACAACCTAATATAGGCAGAATGACAAATGGCCCAGAGCCTTCAGGAATGAAGGTATGGGTCACTCCACCAGGGAAGGAACCAAGACCTGCTGAGGTGCTTGCTGAGGGCCAAGGGAATACAGAATGGGTAGTAGAAGAAGGTAGTTCTAAATACCAACTACGACCCCGTGATCAGCTACAGAAAAGAGGATTATAATTGTTCTATGTCTTCTCTAATATGGTTCTAATGTAACATAATGTTGATTATGGATTGTTAAACTGAAATGATGACAATAAGCATGCCTTGTATCTGGAGTCTGATTTAAAGAAATGTGTCTGGTTGCCAAGTTGACAAGGGGTGGATTGTTATGGTTTATACATTGCGTCAACTTGAGAAGTCTAGTAGCTTAATTAAGTGACTCAGCAGCTCTACATCCTGGGGTGTAGAGCACAGTTACCTGGTCATTGTTACAATTTGAGAAGGTCAGAAGTTTAACTGAAAGACTTGGGAGGGAGCCAGGGGTCTTACTTTGTAAACATCCTCATCTTGTGCAAAGGAAGGCAAGGATGTTTGTGAAGCTACACCCACCCCAGGGAAGCAGCCTGCATACTATAAAAAGGTGAATGAGAAGGGACTGATTGCTGCTTCTTCGGAGGAGCTCCAGTCTTTGCCTTCAGCTTGGACATCGTCACCTGGCTTCTGGCATAGACTGTTCAGCTTTGTCGTAGACTCTCCAGTCTTTGTCGTAGACTCCTCAGTCTTCGTCGTAGACTCTTCAGCCTTCAGTCGTAGATTCTTCAGTGTTCCATCATAGATCCATCGGACTTCTGATACGGACTTGCATAGGACACTGCAGTAAGCTCCAGCCCTTGGGCTGGACCCTTCCCCCTCCAGCTTGCAGACACCCTCTGCATGCTCCCTTATTCAACCTTGTGGCTGACCTTTGTAAGCCAATCTTGTTATTTCTTATACAGTTGTATATTTGGTGTTATATCTGTTTCTCTAGTAAACCCTAACTGATACAACAAGCTTTTTATTTTAAAGAATTTTGAGATAGTAGGGTTTTTTCTGAGACAGACCATGCTTTTGGTGTTGTGTCTAAGAAGACATAAGGAAATCTAAATTTTTCTTTTAAGCGAACTACGGGGAGATTTAGAGATCTATTTTGCATTTTAGGTCTATGATCTATTTTGAACCAATTTTTGTAAAAGGTTTAGAATCTACATTTTGATTCATTTTCCTCTTTTTCATGGATGCCTGGTTTTTCCAGGCCAATTTTTTTCTTCACATTTATTGTCTTTGTTCCCTGAGCTGACTTTGCCTGCGGGCAGATGGTTAAGCTTTCAGGGTTGTTGCATTGATCTCTGTGGCTTCCCTTTTATCAGTATCATATTGTCTTAATTATTGAAAGTTTTTAATAAGTCTTCAAATTACATAATGTTAGTATTTCAATTTGCTTTTTTTCTCTCCAGTATTATCTGTTCTGGATTTTTACCCTTCTATGTAAACTTTAGGATCATTTTGTCTATATTCTCAAATATATTTCTGGGACTTTGGTTCCCAGTGAACTGACTGTATGAGTTGCTAGGAACTCATATCACAACAGTATGATGACTTCTGCATGTGAACATACATTAATTCTATTTATTTGGTTTTTTTGATAATTATCTTTTAAGAATTTTGTGGTTGTCCTCATACAGATTTCATACATAGTTGTTAGATTTATATGTATTTCATTTTTGGTGATTTATAAATAGTGTTGTGAATTTAATATTAAACCAGTCATTCATTGCAGGTAAATAAAAAGAGACTGACTTTGCGTATTCATTTTCTATCTTAAAAACTTTCTATAAATGATAATAACTTCCAGACCACAGCATTGAATTCCAAGCTGGTGTGATTGTTTTCAGTTTTTGTGAATTACTTACTTTTCCCCCTGGTGCATAGAAAGTATTTATTATATATTTTTTGCATTCGGGATCCTTAGATGCTTTTAGAGGCCTGATCTATCATGAAGTTTAATTACTTTCATATAAAAAAATGGGAATCCTTAACATCTAAGTATTAAATAACTTTCCCCAGGTAGTCTTCCCATTCACCTTCTCCATTCTTTACTCTGTGATTTTTCTGACCATAATGAATTAGCAAAAAAGTCTTGAGAGGAATTTCATGCCTGTATTAAGTAGGAAAGTTCTTTTTGGGACCACTAATGATAAATTGACATAGTGTCTGTCTGAGGCCTCTCTGCCTTGACTTGTTGGCTAGAAACATGGAAATTTTGTGTTCTATCGGTCACCACTAAGATGATCATCAAGATGGTCAATGAAGCTGTAATGCTCACAGAGCAAGATGAAGACTGTTGAGGACAGTATAGGGAAAACTAGTACCCAGGTGTGGGGATGAATCTTAACTTGTTTCCTTTATGATGTTAAACTTGCCCACTGAACCACTACTTCTATGCTGTTCCAGGAAAAGCACCATACTTCTCCCATTGCATTGGCTAATAAAATAGTGATGAGCTGGAGAGTCCTGGTCTTTGTTCCCAGAGAAACTTGATGCTACCTGAGACTTATTTTTCTTGCAATTCTTGTCTTTTGCTCTTTCTTTTTTGCAGTGTGTAATTCTGGACAGGAATTCTGGGACTCACTGCAGGGTTCCCTGATAACTTTCGCCTTAGAAATGGTCACTGAAAGCATTTACTTTCTCCATTCTATTCTCTGTTATTTTTTCTGACTGTGATGAATTAGCAAAAAAGGCTCAAGAGGAGTACCTCATTTGGAATATAAAGAAGTAATTAATTTCATGCCTGGATTAAGTAGGATAATTTGATTTGAAAGATGCAAGTTTATTTCTCCATTTGGGAACCTAATCCCAGAACTCTTATTATGTATGAAGTGATTCAAAATAAATGTGTTTCACTCTGTCCTAAGGGATTTTTTGAAGGTAAATCCGTATGCTTTCATTACTGGTGCCATACATAGAAAGCTTTGCTGTGCAGTTAATATTTGTTGCTTGTCTTAGCAAAGTGTTAAGATCCACAGAAAGTTTTTAAATTCTGGGGATTTTTTTTCTTGTTAAGCTTTAGAGTTAAGTACTTAGATTTGTGGCTCATTTTTCTATTAGCAGTGATGACATTGTTTCTCTGAGATCTACCTGTTATCTTGTATATTTGAGAGTATATGTACCTTGGATGACAACAGTGGAGACTCACAGCTCAGCAATCTGATTAAAATGAACTTTTCTCCTTAGGAAGGGGAGATCTGCCTGTCAGGGCTGTGTTATAACTCAGAGTCTGGTCCTCCTGCTTCTTTGATGTCTGAGTTTAAGATACACAACATAATTTGCTAAGTGGTGAAAATGTCATCATCATCATCATCATCATCAATACCACTGCCTAAAGCCATCTGAGTTCAGAAGCAGGGTGATTAAGTTTCTCAGTCTCTAATGTCAGGCAGAAGTGCTGTTACCTGTTTGCTCCACTCCAAGGCTTTTTTACATTAGGCGTCCCAATGAGAGTCTTGCAAATTCCCTTTCTCTTTCTTGCTTGTTCTAAAAAATGTTTATATCACACACAAAAAAGGAGACGGGGAATTTGAAAGAAATAGAAAACATAACATGTACAAGTATTGAATTTCTTTTGCTTACACTTATTATCCATTAATCTAAGAATTAAAAAAATATTTCTGAAGTCTTTTTATAGAGCAAGGCTTGGATTAGTGTTCAGTACAGTAAGCAATACCAGTCAAACCATCCAATCTATCAGCATTGATACTGTAGTTGAATATCACACCAAAATCATCTTCTTGTCCTATAAGCAAGTAGTTCATGATAACTAAGGAGAGAGATCATGGACAAATAAATAAAACTCCATACCAAAGCCACAAAGACTATATCAATCTTCCATATGGGAACTTCTGCTGGTCTACTGACGATGGAAGAATCAGTACAGTGAATTTATCCCTGTTAGGGTTTTCCAACACAATAAGCAAAAAGAAAGAAAAAGGAAGTCTTTATTGAGGACCTGGAGAGAAGTGCACACTTGTGAGGCTGGACTTCTCCTTTGACCAGAGACAACCATAGCCAGAGGTGGACTTGGAGCCGGGCATTAATGATGCTTGAGGAACTGATTGGAATTTGCTTTGCGTGCACATGCAGGAAAGGAAAGAGGAAGTTGTAATTGGGGCTGAGGGGGAAGGAGGAGGAAGTGGTCATCAGGGGAAGTATCATTTTTGCTTTGGCCTTTCACCATGTTAGACACCACCATAATATTCAGTAATTCATATTAAGGCAGAAAACTTTCAGTCCCCACGATTTCCTTGGGAGACAGAACTTTTAGGAATGTGCTCTCCTGAAGGTGGAGGAGGTGATACATATATTTGGTCAAAGACAAGAATGGAGACCATGTTTAGAAGAATGATAGCACAGTTTTACAGCACAAACTGTGTGGCTCAGATCATTTCAAAATGAAGCCCTCCAGGGTTTGTGCCAGGTCCCCAGGGCATGGATGTTTCTATGTGAACAGAAAACATTTCTGTGCTAGTTCATCGCACACAAGCTTGGAGTGATGTTTATTACACTGTGAGAAGCCCACTCCACAGCGAGAGGATGGAGCAGAGTTTCAGTCAGCATCTTAGGAGATATGAACTCCCTTCATCTCCTCCAGGAAACCAAACATGAGTAAAAAGTGCTTTCAGACATTCAAGTTACTCCAAACCTTTCAGTCTTCCAGGCTCAAAGGCTCTCTGGAGAGCCTTTGCAGACACAAACTGTGAGCAGCAGAACCAGTGAGCACAGTAAGTTAGCATTGTCCTATGTCACTAACAGCAGCATCTTGGGAAGTATGGATGAGATATTAGCTGGAAAAACAATCTTTTCCTTCTGTTCCATGGGTCAGATAAGTGAGCCCCTCCTGAGGGAAATGAATGTGAGGGCAGAAACTGCTTCTCTCGGGCCCTAGCACAGGTTCATGTCTCAGGGCTGAGCAAGAACTCAGGGGGGAATGATGGCCATCCACATAGAGGAAGATACACTGAGAGAAGGGATGTGCAAATAATGTAAATTATGTGACTTTCAAATAGTGAACATTCTTTCAGTGAATACAGTACTTACATTTTCATAAAAACTAGTGCCAGACATACATATATTTATACATGGGTCACATATCCCTTATTAAAAATTATGTTCAACTATATCTCTTAGATCAGATTTACTTTGATGTCAAATTTTGTTGCATGCATGGTCTTCAGCTTGCACAGATCTAGAACAACTAGAGAGACAATGAAAATATCATAATGTTCATGGAATTTTATAATATTGATAGAGCTGCAAAGTGATACCAATTTCCTAGACAGAAAGTAACACAAACACAGACGAAGCAAAGCCTTTTTTTAGTTCACTATTCTTTGCTTCATTACAAGAGTCAAAAACACTAGACATATATAATTAACAAATTATACCTGGAAAAATTGTTAGTGGGATAGAATTTACTTCCTCTGCATATTCTGGGAGTAGGGCCAACTATGCACGGTAGGGCTGTGGAAGTGATGCTTAATGGAGATGACTTTTCATGCCACAGCTGCAAATTTGTTTAAAGATCTGGGTCTTGAGGAAACTGGTGGACAAACCATCTGCTTTGTCCTGAACATTGGCTTTTGTGTATTGGTTTTGTGTTCAGAGTACAGATTAAAAGTTACCTCTGGTTCCTAGGAATTGAGAAGCAATGGAGTTCGAATGTTATTCAGATAATTAAATATCTTTGAATGCAAAGGCCATAGATATGAAGCGAAAGGAAGACACAAATGTTCAAAATGGCTGCTATGAAATTTAATTACGATATAGATTTTTCTGATAATAATGTCAAGATAATTTGGAAAATATATAGTTGAGATATTCATGTGAATTTTTTCACTGTGCCTTTTTTCCCCTTCGTGGGATTTGGTTGAGAGAAAGAGTTTTTCCTGAGACCTTGGGAATAAATCATACAAGCTTTGAAAAACACCGAAAGCTTAAATCACAAACACATATGAAATCCGAATTCTGCTATTGCATTGTTTGGGACGATTTCCCAGGAGACATTGATCAGAGAGCACTGAATTCTATCAGAAAGTGGAAATGTTAATCGTGATTAACATCTGCTTTCATGTTCAAAATGCATGTTCATATACATTATACACATTTCTACCAGGTAAGCATTATGTTAGCATCCTCACTTGATGCGAGCGGATTTGATTCTCTGGTGGATTAATTATCATGCAGAATAGACTGAAGTTAGGTTATAATAAACAGTGATTTGAAAGCTTGTCTCCTGACTCCAAATCTGTAGTCATTCCTTCCTGGGCATAGTCTTACTAAAATGGTATTAAATTCCATGAAGGTCTTGTAAGAAATAATAATGATGTGCTGGGAAATTTTCCATGCATTTTAAATAGGACTAAACTTCCACAGCTTACAGCATACAGAAATTAGCATTTTAAAGATAATTATTTTTGTTTCCTATGAATTGATTGCCAAGTGATCCATAAATTCCAAAATAAAACATGAAATTAAAGCACTCAAAATGAGTGCCTGGAATTTACTTCATTTCCCTCCTAGAATTAGACTGACGGCATCTGGTAATTTTGCCGGGTCTAAGGGCCTTTGGAAAATTGACTTTCAATGTTGATGAAATATCTTAAACGACAAACATTGGCAGGAAGACAATTTACTCTGCTGATAACACCAAAGAAGACATTTTCATCTTCCGATTTAGTCAGAAATCTCTGGAAGAATGCAATTTACAAAATGATTGCACTGTGACTTTGCAAAATGACATTAACCTCTGATGACCCCGGATGCCAGCATCTTAGATGATGATTCCTGTGGTTTAAAAAGTCACAATAGGATTGACTGTCAATGGTACAATGGATTAAATTAAGGAGAAGCCTATTTCAAAATTCCGAGTTTTATTGAAAAATAGTAAAAACCCTAGAAAAGTACTGGCTCTCAGGAAAATGTGCCATATGCCCTCTGAAACACAGGCTGAAACAAGTGCAATAAGAGGGCAATTAAAACGCTGTCCTGTGGTGCTGAAATTCAGGTTTGCATATGGCATTCCTCACCTGTAACATTTTTATTTTACTTGTTTTCTCTTGTAAAGTAAGTTATTTGTTTATTGTTTTGGTAGTTTACAGAGAATAAAAAAGATTTTTTTATAACAATAATAAAAATGTAGTGATACTTTCATAAAAGAGGTATTATGTTCAAGCACATCAATTTTTATTAATGTGCAACTTCTGGAGCTCTTTTTTATATGTGAAAATATTAAACTGTTTACCAGAAGGGAACAAATTATAGGTGAAGAAATGAAGTAAGAAAATTTACATCTAGAGTCATATTGTCTGTATAGTATATGTGGCAATAAAACAGTTTTTGCATTTACAGTTTTCATGAATGGGACAGGCATCAGTTTCTTTTCTTATGTACTATTTGGTTGATCTTTGCATAATACTGAATTGGATCTTGAAGGTCATTTTGAAAGAAAGTATGTAACGTATTACTTTAGTTAAAAATGTGGGTTATGAAATCAGGACTGCCAGGTGTCAAATACTGCCTCCCACTTGGACTATTAACATACCTATGAACTGTTTAACTTTGGAAATTTTAATTTCCTTATGCTTTTAATGTGGAAATTTATATGATTTTATTCATAGACTTTGCTGTTGGCAGTGTATGTATGAGAGGAGAGACAGTGAGAGAGAGAAAATGAATTAAGTATGATGAACTATATAGAACATTTGAAAAATAGTAATACTATGTACAAATCATCATCCCTTTTTTGTGAATGTTTTTAATACAGAGTAGTGACGTTCATTTCAGGGAACCGACCTGAGCATACAACATATCTTGATCATTTTAAATCTCTTCAACTTTCTCCTTTTCCTCTCCCTCCTTTCCCAGCACCCTCCCATAATCTCTTTCCTCATCTCTAAGCATCTACCTTCTAGTTTCCTATTATCTCTCTTTTTAAAAGTCATTTATTTTCATCATCTTCATTTCTTTCCAATGATATTCTCAGAGTATAAATATGACTTTCAGCATTACACATTCCTTTAGTAATGACTATGAATAAAATATCCTTCAGTAAATTTGTGAAATCAGAAGTTTTAAATTCTCACCATCAAACTTGCCAGCATTTTATTAATGATTGCGTTGAATGCTTCTAATCTATTCAACTTTCAAAATGTAATGAATATTACCTTCTATGGTCTTTTTACCCAAAGGTGAAAACCCCGAGTGATGCCCAAGTTTAATGCTTTCTCCATAACCACACTCCAGTTTTATTTATCTCTGTTGGTTACCAATATTTGCCAAGACTCCAGTTTATTTTTACTGCCACTTGTTTCATATGTCCCCTTCATTTACTCAGTATTATGGCCATAATTTTACTTATGGAAGCCCTCTTTTTTGAATAACTATCATAGTAGTTTGAGTAACACCTTGACCTAAGCACTCTGGCAAGTACCAGGAGTTTAGTAATCTAGATATTTATTTGTTCAACATGGATGCTTTTAGGTTTTTCTTTTAGTGTGCCTATTATTCTCATGAGTGTATTTGCTCAGATAGTCTAATCTTTTACTGGTAATTTTTAAAAATTTTTGATGATTTCTTTGTTTAGCTTCATGGAAATTGATATTTTTCCAGTTACTCGAGAATATCTTATGTCAGGCAACTGAGAAATTTATCTGTCAGTGTGGATTAGGCTAATATCCAGGAATATCAGTGAGAAGATAAAAAGAAAGATGCCAGGTAGGTTTAGGATCTGACAAAGATCACAGATTATGGATCTGGGAATGAAGTAGTCTCGACAATCGACTATGGGAATTACCAGCTTTCTTCCCTTGAAGAGGTACTCAGTGTCTACATAAGAAAGACATGTCTGTCTTAAGTAAAAATGAAATGAAACTGGAGGACAGGTGAGATCTGACAGAGAAGAAAAAGGTTTCCCACATAAATGAGTTTCTTAGGTTACAAGAAGAAAAATTGTCCTGGGAAGATTTGCTAGTGTTAGAACAAAAATAAGAGAATAGAAAAGATTTAATGGAAATTAGAGATGGAGAATGCATCTTTCCTTGCAAATAGACCAGGTCAAAAGATTTGTTCAGGAAATTTATGAATGAATAAAATTAGAAGTGTACTGACTACCTTTCACAATGACCTCCCAATAGAATAAAGCACAGGGGTGTGCGTGTGTGCCAGAGTTGTTTTATCAGATCTATTGGCTGATCTAAAATCTCTAGTGAGAATAAGGTATATGCTGAACATTGGCATTTTAAACCTGCATACATTTGTCAATATGAAATTATACTGGAAATAATTTTATATTACTCATGTTATAGATATTACTCTTTAGCAGGCAAGTAAATGATTTTTAATAGTCATTGATGTATAACTGATACCCAGAACTTCCTAAAAATGGAGAGTGTGATTGGATAAGTTTGGAAATACATATACATAGTATCATCATAATTAAAACAATGAAAACTGTCCTTCACCACTAGAACTCTTTATAAGCCTTCTTCTCACCTGTCCCTATAACCCATCCTGACTAGAGAAAAGCACTGATATGCTTTCTGCTGCTAGATTTGCTTTTATTTTCTATAACTGTTTTATGAGTAGCATCAAGTTCATATCCTTTTTAGTTACCTTCCACCAATCAGTGTTATACATATTTTAGAACAATGCATATTGTTCTGTCCATTTTTATTGATGAGTATTATTCCATCACATGATCTTAACAACTTCTATTTGAGATATTTCAAGTTTTTGCCCCCTCCCCAATGTTTGAGGAATAGGAACTACAGTAAACAAGTCTTTAGTGTGAGGTTTGTGTTAATACGGGAGGAATTGTGGTTTATCCATGCTTGTTCTACTTAGAGTTGCCAGAAGATTCAAACTGACTAGTGTCACTTTTATCTATCCTCTTGCTCACAGTTCTTCCTGGGAACTCTTTCTGAAATAGAATCCAAGGCATGTGGCCCTTCGTACTGCATTCTAGTGCTTTATCCTAGAGTACTGTTGATACAGTGGAAGATGTAAGGGAAGAGAGCTCTTTTCATAATTTTATGGTTAAATCAAAGTATTTCCATGGGGAGTGCCCTAGATAGAGACTTTCAGAAGTGTTATTGAGCTTCCTCAGGTGACACAGAAAGAATAGCACAGTTTAGATACCTGTTGTCCCCAAAGGCTAAATTGACTCTGGCAAAGCCTTTTGCCCTGAAAAACATGCTTTGGCTTTGGAGAGTGCTCTGGTTATGTTTTGCATTGGTTATTTCATCCTCCATCTCAAGTGGGAAGCATGTGTGCTTCTTGGCTTTCCAGCATGAGAACCTCTGGGCTTCCTGCAGATTTTTGTTTGAGTTTCCTAAGGCTCTGGCCAGGGAGCTCCTCCGTCCTCTGCTAATAGACTCTGGGCTCCAGCAAGGCCTCAGAGTTGTCACCAAGTACTCTTTGAATTATGGGCATTATGGCTGTTGCTGCAGGTATTTGATCTCTGCTGTGACTCTGTACTCCCCTGTCTCTCCAAGCTGGGGGTGATACTTTGCCCTCTGATCTCAGCTATCTATGATTCCAAGAAAAATTTTTGGTTACTTAGATTGTTCTTGTCTTGTAAGTATGGAGTTGACAACTAACAAGCCCTTTGCATGTCACAGTAAGAACCGGAAGTCTGACTTTGTAAGAAATGGTCAAATCATCTTAAAAACAGTTGTGACATTTTATATTCTTATCAATAGTACATGACTCCACTTCCTCCATAACCTCAGGTTTAGTACGTTCATTCCTTTTTCAATTTCAGACATCCCGGTAGCCATAGAATGGTATCTTAGAGTTTATACTTAACGCTGTTACTATTTTCATGAATATTTTGATTTTCAGAAAATTTCTTAGACCTATTCTGTCTCATAAATTACTTTTCTTAATCCTATAACTCACACTGTGGTGATATACCAATGACTGGTGGTGTACATTATTGGACATCTTGTTTGACTTTTGCTCAAATTTTTATTGCTTTCTTTTACCCAAGAACAATATCATTTTCCTAGCTAGAATCTAAATTATCCAGGAAAAATATTGTTGTCATTTTCCATTTACCATTCTTCTTTTTAACATAGACTGAAATAAATTAGTATTTGATTAATAAATGCTTTAAATAATTACTTGGGAATATCATATACTTATCAGTGTAATGAATTAAATACTAAACATAGTTCGTAAGATTACTGTTGGAAAAAGAGTACAAATAACTTGTCTTTTTTGTAAGTTTGTCTTGGTCAAACTAGTTTAATTAGATGTATGCAGAGAAGTCAATTATCTGAATAGAATCTGTTCTGTGTCAAAAAGAACTCTTGTTTTTATGTATTGAAGAAAATGTCTATGCTACAACTAATAAGAGAAATTCTACCACTGAACATCTTTGCAAATTAAAAGGAATGAATAATCAACATAGTTCTATTAGAGTGAACCCATTTGAAAATAATCATGCTAACTGCACTGAGTTGACATAAAAAGAACATTAGAATTTTTTAGAATTTGATTGTAAAAGGAAATTAGGAGGGTGATACATCAACTCACACGAGTAGTGTATAAAGTGTTTTTCACGGTTTTCAGTAACCAAAGATTGTCCTATTTGAATGACTGGCTTATGTAATTCACAGTATATCTTTTTAAAATCACAAAGTCAAAGTATTAGAAATATTTTTGATATTTCATATACTTACTTATCAGAATGACTTAAATAATAAACATCATTTGTAAGATTACTGTTGGAAAGAGGATGTAAATAATTTGTCTTTTAGAAAACAGTTTGTCTTGTCTAAACTAGTTTAATTAGATATATACAGAGGAATAAAAAAAGGAATACTAAAAGGCAAGATGGTGATATTTATCTTTTCACTTTTTCAATAAATGAACTGAGAAAATGCATGCATAAGATTTGTTGTATTAACTCTACAATAGTACTGTATTATTTTATAGTAAGAATCTCATATTTTACTAGTAGCATGTATAAAATTCAATTTTTCATGTTTTACATTTTCATCTTTTTGTAATCCCTTTTCTTCAATAGACTAAAAATGTAATAAAGCCAGATATTTGTGCTGATTTACAGATTGGTCCTGGCGAGTGTTCAGGCTGTGTTCAGATATCGTGGCTCTCATCCTGCAGGGCATACTGTGAGACTGCTCTTCACTCCAGCGCTGGACACAGAGTCCCATGTCCTTGGCTTTGCACAATGAAAGGTGGACACGGTCGACTTCCAGAGAGAAATGTTGTGGACCTGAACACAGCACTCCTGGTTTTCTTTACTCTGTCAGAATTGCCGTGCATGGAATGGTACAAGTCTAGGGTTCAGAGAGACACAATGTGGATCAGAGACCTGAGCCTACTCTGGTAAATGCTGGAAGACATGTAACAAGAGCAAATTCAATCCTCACTGGTACGGTCTGTTTTCATTTTGAGATCATTGGATATCATTGCACAATCATACCTAATGACTATATCCCAGGGCCTAACGAGGTCCTGTATTATTAACGCCTTTATTAATCCTTGCTGAATGGTGAATGAATAAATAAGTAAATGGATGGTTTCATCTAGCACTTATTACCATGTCAGCTGCTCTGCTTTTTACATATATTAATACATACAATCATTCGAAAAAGTCTTCTAAAATACACACCGTTTTCTATATTTTGTTTCTGCAAAATTCTGAATTAGCTAAGAAAACTGTGGAAAGCACACAACAGTTGTATAGGATATCCAAGTTCAGAACCAGGACCATTACTTGAAAATTAAAGTGCTCTTAAAGATGAATCTAAAACAGAAGCTAAGAATACAGGTATCAAGGGAAACTAAATGTTCTGGGAACTATAAAGCAGTATAGCAGGACATGGCTTTTCTTCACTTTATCACCTATAAAGTGCACCACAGAAAGCAAGTAAAAGCACTTCAGTCCTTAGAAAAGAAAAGAAACCTTAAGAAAAGAAACACTAAATGCAGTGCGTGGGCATAAGCACCACATGAGACATCATATTCCATGTTATATTTCCATGGGAGATCATGGAAGTTCTTCTTTGGGTGACATTTAAGGTCTAAAAGTCATGTGGAACACGGGAACTTGTAATTGGTTAGAAATCTCAACTTTCAGATGTAACAGGCATATCAAATGTGGTTTAATAAAATTCTCAAAATTTCCTTACTTCTCTTGGTTGAAAAAGAGGTTCATAACAGCAAGAAGACATTCTTTAATATAAACTCAATCCATTACTCCAGAAATATTGCTAATGACCAAATGGGAAATATTTTACGTTTCCTGGGAAGTTTGAGTTTGATTAGAATCAGAATGCAAGATATTTCCCCTAAAATTTAGAATATTCAACACAAAATTGATGGCAATACTTTCTACTGAACTATTAATGGCAAATTAAAGGCATAACAGTTTTAGTAATTGTTTTCATAAAAAGTTTAAATTATGAGACTTATATAGAATGCTTATCCTATTTTTAATTTTATTTGTTCTCTGGCTTCACATTCATTTTGGATTTGCTTCAAAGATCTTAAAGAGCTGAAATCTCTTGTGACAAAAAAATGAAGTTATCTTAATATCTTTAAAACATTTTATCTAAATACCATAATTTTGGTGTACTTATTTGCATACTTTCTTTAGATAAATGACATTTTCATGACATTTTCCTGAAGCAATATTAGGATTCAGTCTCTAAAGAATCTTGAAAGAGAGAATGTCAAAATACTAGATAAAATCTGTGATTATAAATGCACATAAAATAAATTTTTTGGCTATGCATATGCAAAATATTAGTATTTCATAATCCTTTCTCTTAAGACTTCTTTAGCAAAAGCATTAGTGTGACAGAAAATATTTCAAACTCAAGTTCATATTGATAATAATGTATTTATTATATTGAATTCAAGCTGCAACTAATTGAATAGAAGGGTGCTCTATTTGTCACAAAACCTTTTGAGCTATATTGACTCTGAAAATGATCATGATGTAAGATACAAGCTCTTTGTGTGTGTGTGTGTGTGTGTGTGTGTGTGTGTCTCAGGTACTGTGTTGGGTGGGAAGTAGGTATGTCATTAAGAACACATTTCTAAGTTCAATGTTTTCCTGTCCTAAAGACAATGCAGCTATCTAAATCCAAATATCTTCACACATCTGAAAGGTAAGAAGAAAGAAGGGGAGAACGGAAGGGAGGGAGGGAAAGACACATGGAGGGAATAGAAGGAGGAAGGGAAGAAAGGTAGAGAATACATTCAGGTAAAAAATGCATGCAAATAAAATAACCCATATCCTATGAAAGCAAATTCACTAGAAGACAAACAAACAAACAAACAAAAAAGTAAAATTTACACAAATCTATTAAAATCTAACCACCACAGAAAATCAGCAGAAATCCACATCACTTAAAAGAGAGATGGAACTTAGGAATGGCTGGGTGCAAACAAGTCACCCCATTACCTGTGGAACAAAGCCCTGGCTCCCGGGAGTTTACAGAGAGGAACACTCAGAAGGACAAGGTTAGCAACCTACGGACATGGTTTTTCAGGGAACAGCAAGTGGGAAAAGAAAACAAATAAAACAAAACAACATGCAAATCAGAACTGTTAGGGTAAGGACATGAAGGAAAGAAGAGGTAGGCAAATATTCTTCAGAAACAAAACACATCATAAAATCAGAACACATACCAACTGACTCATTCCCCAGAAAAACACTTAAAGAAATCGCATTTCATGATATAACAAAACTTGGCATTCCTGAGCAACAACAAAAAATCTAATTCTTCACCAAAATCCTTCATGTCTTCTATATAGAACAGTATTGATTGTTCAGGAAATTGAGATATTTCTATATAGAAAATACCAGAAGACAACTTAAAAAGGTCTCCATATAAAGAATACTTTAAACTTTTCATATTTCATAGGTCCATTTTATAATTAGATGCAGCCATGGGCTCCATTCAAAAATGTGCTTTAAATTTATGCATGATGTGAAATGCATAGATTACAAAGGAACAAAATTTTTAAAATGTACTTTTCAAGATTCTTAATGAAATATTTGACATGCATCTTTACTAGTGCATTGAATAAACTCTACTATTTAAAATGTTAATGTTAGCCGGGCGTGGTGGCGCACGCCTTTAATCCCAGCACTCGGGAGGCTGAGGTAGGCGGAGCGCTGTGAGTTCGAGGCCGGCTTGGGCTACAACGCGGCACAAGGCTGACCTGAGCTACATAGTGCGACCCTGCCTCAAAACACCAGGGCCGGGAGTTTGGCTCAGTGGCTTAAGCGCCTGCCCTGGCAGGCGCAAGGCTGTGAGTTCAATCCCTGATGCCGCAAAAAAAAAAAAAAAAAAAAAAAAAAAAAAAAAGAAATAAAATGTTAATGTTTGTAAATAATAATGAGAACATGCAGTTCTTATGTGATATAAAAATATCTCCAGTATCTACTTTAATGCCTCATGCAGTCATGGAGGTGGGCTTATAGAGTTTGTGAATGACTAATGGTCCAATGCTGGAATTATGGGTGTGAGGGCTATACCCAGTGGGTGTGGCCTATATACAATATAAGAGATAGAAAGAATCTTCTCTCTGTGCTCCTTCCCTTTTGCTCTTGTTGTTTTTGCTGTTTTCTGCTGCTATGAACTGTTGTCCTCTGCCATGTGCTACTCTGTCTTGGAGCCAGCCAAGTATGGACCGAAACCTCCACAAACTATGAGCTAAATAAACCTTTCCTTTCCTAATTTTGAGGGTCAGGTATTTTGTCCTAGCAATGAGAGAAAAGTAGCCAAAACTTCTGCTATGACAGTTTAATAGCAAATGATAGCACTACCATGGTTGCCTTTGTTTATAACATTAGAGAATACAAAATTTCAGTTAGAGATTAGCAAAAAATCTGTTTAAACAAATTCACATATCCTACATGTATGTAAGTGTGCACATTCATTGGAAGTGAAAAAGAAACTAATAAAAGTAATCAGCAAGCTGGCAGTGGTGGCACACGCCTTTAATCCCAGCACTCGGGAGGCTGAGGTAGGAGGAGAGTTGTGAGTTCGAGGACCGCTTGGGCTACAACGCGAGCGCAAGGCTGGCCTGAGCTGCATAGTGCGACCCTGCCTCAAAAATCTAGGGCCGCGAGTTTGGCTCAGCGGCTTAAGCGCCTGCCCTGGCAAGTGCGAGGTTGTGAGTTCAATCCCCGGTGCCAATCCCCGGTGCCGCAAACAAACAAACAAACAAACAAAAAAGTAATCACCAAGTGTAAGAGTCAGAATAGTGACACATCACAAAGTAAATATAGAAAAACATTTGAGTTCTTAACTAAGCACTATTTATAAAATTTAAAAATTATTTATGTATCATCAATATGCAAATTTATTATTACTTTTTTATTTTAAAGTGAATAAAAGCAAGAAAAATAAGACGGACGTGGTGGTGCACGCCTTTAATCCCAGCACTCGGTAGGCTGAGGTAGGCAGAGTGTTGTGAATTTGAGACCCAGCTTGGGCTACAAGGTGAGCGCAAGATTGGCCTGAGCTACATAGTGCGACCCTGCCTCAAAAACACTAGGGCTGGGAGTTTGATTCAATGGAGTAAGCCCATCTGTCAGGCGCGAGGTTGTGAGTTCAATCCCTGGTGCCACAAAAAAAAAAAAAAAAAAGCGAAATAAAACATATAAAGCCAATCAAAACAAACTAGTTTAAGTGACACAGGACTTCAAAACAATAGGAAATCAATAATAGTTACCATAATGCCTCTTGTCTTCAAAATAGCTGCAGATACTTTCAGACATAGTAAAAATAAAACAAAACAGAACAGACTAGGACCAATAAAAACAAAACAATGAATGTAATAAAGGACTTCAAAACAAGATAATAGTAAATCCAAAATGGCTACCATAATATATCCTGTTATCTTTGAAATAGTTGCTCATGCCATCGGATATAATAAAATCAAAACAAAACAGAATAAAACCCAACCCAACAAAACAATGAAAATGATACAGGACTTCAAAACAAGATAATAGAGAATTAACAATGGCTACCACCTTCAGAAAGAGAACCCCCATAGATGCTCCATTATGTATTGGTATCCTCTGAATAGATGATCAGACTACCAGCTTTAGACCCATAAAGTCGGTGGAACACTAAACACTGCAAGAGTTAAATTGTATTTTACCTCAATAGGTATCATCACAACCTGTGTTTCTCCAGATAGGCTGGTCACTTATGGCAGGGGAGTGGGGTGGTAGCAGTGTTGGTGGTTCTTGTTTCCCAGCCCATGTGCCAGAAGGGGCTGACATTTGGCTCTCCTCCCATCAGACCACACATGGTGTCAAATTGCCGGGAGGGCTGGCTTCTTGGTGACTTCTTGTTGTCTTCCCTCGTAGTCCATGAATTACAAAATTAT
>RJWM01036742.1:0-17936 GCA_004363535.1 Dasyprocta punctata
CATCCTGTTTTTATTGGTTTTACTGTGTTTTGTTTTTGGTTTGTTTTTGCTATGCCTGATGGAATGGTCAGCTATTCTGAAAGTAACAAGATACAATATAGTAGCTATAGTTTTCATAGTATCTCTGTCTGAAGTTCTATGCCAGTTCTACTGCTTTGTTTTGATTGTTCTGTTATCTTTTGTTGCATTTCACTATCTTTGAAATAAAATTAAAAAAAATATTAAGGGAAAATCTTCCAATAGAAGGAAAATAATACCACGTGGAAATATGAATCTATAAAAAGGAATGAAAAACGGTGACAACAGTAAATATAAGAAGCAAATGTTTTTAACTTATGAAAAAACATTTTAAAGGATACTTGTCTAATTAGAGAAACATTAATTGTAAAAATGTGCTACTTATAACAAATAGAGAAATAAATTTTATGATAGCAATAGTACAAATGACAACAGGAAGACAATTTTAATTTTTTACAATATATGTGAGCTATATTGTGATAAGCCAAATATATATACTATAAATCATTAGAAAAACTGAGGAATTGTTATTAACACAATAATGGAGATAATACAATCCCAAAAAATGTTATATTAATATAAAAGGAAACAGGAACAAAAAAAAGGAGGACAGATAAAGGGGACAGATAAATTCCAATATTAGTAAATTCATGAACAACTATACCAATAAAATGCTAAATATTAATGATTTATGAATTTCAATTAAAAAGCAGAGAATTCACTTTTGATAATCAAAAATATGGCTCAACTATATGCTATCATTAAAAAATTCAGCTTAAAAACATTAGAAATCAGTACGAAAAAATATACTATAGAATCATTAATTAAATGAAGTCAGAGTGGGTATATTAATATCCATTTGATCTTGTTTTGTAAACCTATAATGTTACTATTGTGGATTTGTTGTTGTCGTTCGTCTCTTTTGCTTTTTGTCTTTCTTATATGTGTCTTTTTTCTCTTAAATAAAAAAAAAAATAGGAATGAAGCCTACAAAATTTTTAATAGATTTCTTTAATCAAAAAAATTAAGTGCAAATGAACAGAAGCCTACCTCCTATCAGGATAACAGGGAATTCTGGTCCCTCGACCAGTTCCCGGATTTGAGCCAGGTTGCAGACCCAGAACCCCTTGAATGAAGGAGAGGCCAAGTCTCCTTGGGGAAGGACGCTGATGTACCAAAAATTTATACAGTCAGTCTTTCTCCCATACTTCTTCAAAGGGACCTTTTGCCCAAGTAACTGTACATTGGCGAAAGGGCAATAATGAGACATTTCAGAGACTATTGGACACTTGTTCTGAACCAACACTGATTCCAGGTGTTATGGATTACAAACTGGTGGCCAACTTAGCACCAGCTGAATTAATTCAGTTGGTGTTGAGTAAAGATGCTCCACCTGAAGAAAGTTGCCAGCATAAATAGGGACATGGAAAAGAAGAACGAGGCGTTGTGGGTTCTTTCAAGAGTTGCTGTTTCGAGCCGCCGGTTCTCCTCGAGGTGCTTGTCATGCTGGCTTCCCCAGTATGGATTCGGCCATTATCGTCGGAGGAGCTCGGGACCTCATCGGTGAGCATCTCATCAGTGAGAGTGGCTGTGGTTCACCTTGGGGGAGCCCTGCTCCTCACATTATGCATAGCTTCCTGGCTCCGGAGGGGAGGCTGTGTGCTGGAGAAGCTGGTCACGCTGGGCTTCCTGACCTGTGCTCAACTGTTCTCCATCGTCGGAGGAGCGCAGGACCTCGTTGCCATTGGGGATGGCTGTGGTACTCTTCAGGGCAGCCCGGCTTCTTCTTTTGAGCGTGACTTCTCAGCTCCCACGTAGAACCCTCAACCCACTGCACAGCTCCTTCACCCTGTTGGCATAGACTTTCTAGTTCCACCGCTGACCTTTGGCCGTCCCAGCACAGAACCGTAAATAGACTGGCGTGAGTCCTTATTGTGGTCTCTTAGATTCCCAGTTGGAACTGTGGAAGGCACTGTCATGTGTTTTGGGTCTCTAGTGGGACTCTTGCAAGACACTGCTGTGGGATCCAGGCCCTCGGCTAAATATCCTGGGTCTTAGTGTTGTGGATAGATTTTCCTGCACTTTCTTGTGTATAACTCTGGGTGACTATTATAAAACAATATTACAAAAAAAAAAAAAGAAAATAGCTAACATGCACTGTCCTTCCTTCATCATTCCCTCATCCCTCAGCCTTCCAAATTCAAGCTGCATGGCTCTACTTCACTCAAAGTTCTTCCTTCCCAGATCTTGCTGGCCCTGCAGTGAACTCTCTCAAAATTTCCAAAAGGAGAGGCAGACCTCTGCAGCCTGGACTCAGTGCTAAAGTTCCAAAGGCACTACAAACTATCACTTAAAGCTGTGATTTCCCCAATTTATGAAACATACAGAATAATATCCTCTAACTTACTGTTCAGTCAACTTGGCAAACTGCACTGTGGAAAAGTGAACACAGCAGTCACAGTAACCTCATTCAGGGCTCATGCCTGCTTTGATTTTTGGAGTATAGCAGTAAATCAAATCACTTTTTTGAAAAACTGCTTTGAAGGGATTGAAGGCAAACAATGATTTAAATGACCATGCATGCTCACTCTAAATTTTGCATCTCTACTAGTATGCTTGCAATACACAGGAAAACGACTTCATCTAACAGATTCCTTCACAGTTACAAACCAGGGACAGAAGTATGACTTCCTAGAGCAGGGCAGGATCTACAAATCTGGAACCAGCCAGAACCTGAGAAGACCTGTAACCTATCTTCTCACTCCCCCAGAAAGCAGGGACTACATTCACAGGTGGTGAGCTCACACCAGAACCCTCATCCCCTGGCCCTATTCTATGGAATGGAGTCAGTCGGCCTCTGAGTGCTTCTCTAGGACAAAAGGGCACTTATTTCAGCAGCAAGACAAGTTGAATTTTAAAAATTAATGCAGGTAAAAAAGAAAATTTTATATGACTTTTAAGAAATACATACATTCTTGCAGATTATTCATAAATTATATTGTCTACTTATAATGAGCTATTTCCGCAAATTAACTTTTCTGTTTATTTTTTATTAGTACATGTTTGCAGTACACATTTAGAGTCAACATAGGGAGTAAATACACATACTTAACATACTTTTAGCCTTTTCATTCCATTCTCCTTCACCCTTCCTCGATCTCTAGACCCCCTTCCCATTTCAGCAAATTATCCTTAAAATGAGTATCCAGATTTCTGACCAAAATAATGCAATTTAGTCTCTGAGGACCATGGATTCAAATTGAGAGTTTAGCAAGTAAAATCTTCGGTCCATGTGCTAGCCATTGTATGGTTACTATGGGGCCCAAACTGTTAATACTTTATTCACATTACCTCATTTAACCCTCACAATAAGGCTATGAGGTAGTTACTATTCTTCTCATTTTATAGATGAAGCAGAGAAAGGTTGAATCACTTGCCTAAAGTCACTTAGCTAATAAGTGGTGGGACTGGGACCCCAGGCAGTCTATAACTCCAGTGTCCATGTCTTCACCACTCTTTCAAGAATGTGAAGAGAAAAAAATGTGTGACACATTCACCTTGCGGGAAATGAAGTTTAATGTTTAATCAGGCTTACACTTAAAACCCATTAGGGTTAGTTCACAGGCATCACAAATTCTGAATTACAGGCAATAGGGATACGTTGTACTTTGCGCCTCCCCGCTTCTGTGCGAACTGGCACCATGAACCTGCTCAATCAAGGTCACACAGCTCCATGACCTCAGAGTCCCTGGTAGAAAGATCTAGACTTTCTCCTTATCGGGGGATTAGGGAACTGGGGCTGCCCATCTAGAACTATTTGTTTTCCTCCTGCATCTGATTAAAAGAACACCACTGCACCAGAAAAAACAGGAAGCTGGTTTCAGATATGCTAGAACAACATCTCCACTGTTGAGAACTACTGGCAAGAGGCATAGTTACTGCCTGTCCCTGGGCCTCCCGCCTAGAAAGAAACAAGGCAGCTTCAGGGAAGAGGTGGGCAGGCCATGGGCAGTCAGGGGTGAGTGCCGCAGTTTATTTCTCTAAACCAGCCACTTAGCCAACCCGCTCAGCCTTAGGCTCTGCAGGGCAAGTAGCACACAGGTTACTGGGCACCCACTCCAAGCATCACTATTTCTTTGTAATCCCATGTCACACCTAGAAGTTGAGTATCATAATTTCCACAGCACTCAAGATAAGGTCCCGAGCACTCACGTGATCTGCTTAGCGAGGGTTAGGGATTGAAACCAGGCTTTGTCTATCTTTAAAGCCCCTAATTTGATGCACGTGTCATCAAGCCGTGCTACAAAGTTTCTTTCTTCAGTTTAGCCAAAAGCAAATCTTGATTTTTATTTAGTTGACAAAACACACACACCAATGAATTAATACTAGTTTCTTTATAAAGAAAAACATACAAACATTTAACGTAAAACTGCAAAAGAATTTTTTTAGTACAGGGAACTGAACCCCAGTTGTACATCCTCACTCCTACTCTATCTTTTATTTTGAAACAAGGTCCCACTAAATTACTAAGATGCCCAGGTTGGGCTCAAACTTGTGATCTTCCTGCCTCAGCCTTCCAGAATGCTGAGATCATAGGTGTATGCCATCACACCTGGCTTCAAAATTTCTTTTTTATTCATTTATTTTTTGGGGCAGGGTCTCCCTATGTAATTTAGGCTGGCCTTGAATTCATTATGTACCCCACACCCCTGAACTGGAGGTGAACCTCGTGCCTCAGCCTCCTGAGTGCTGGGGTTACAGGCATGGCATGTACTACCAGGCCCAGCCAAAAACTGTATCTCCTTAGTATCCTGAGGGACTAATTTAAAATATGAAGAAACTGGATGCAGCATGGGCATGTCTGTCTCTGCCTTGCTTACGAGTGGAACAAAGAAATTAGCATAAATTCATTTTATGGCTTATAACTAGATGTCCCTCCAAAGACTCATGCACTCAAAAGGCAAGTCTTTTGAGAGTTACTGGATCATGAATGTGTGATACTAAATTAGTACCCTGATTGGTTAAGCATAGTTCTGGGTGTGGGTTACACCAACCAATAGGCTTGTAGCCTAAATGGAATAAAAAGGAAGCGGGGGAAGGCTTGCTGCTTCCTGTCTTCCATGCCATGAACTGTTTCTCCTCCGCCATGCCTCCCTGCCGGCCTACTATGGACTGAAACCTCTATCAACTGTGAGCTAAAATAAACCTTCCTTCTTTTAACTTGTGAATGTTGGGTATTTTGTCCCAGCAAAGCAAAATAACAGATTGTGGTACCAAGTGGAGTCACTGCTATGACACTACCTGACCACGTGGTTCATAAGTCTTTGGAGCTAACAGTGGGAAGAGTTAGGAAAGGTTTGAAGATGGCAGCTGGAGTAGCAGCCCTGGAATACTATAAACTGAGCCTGATGAGAGATTTTGACCAAAGAACAAAAGACCATAATGCTGACAGTAACGCAGCTGGAAAAGACCAGCCTCAAAAGGTTTCAGTTGGAAAGGACTCTGTCTTAGTTACTTTTCTTTCATGGCTGACACAAAATACCCAACACCCACATGTTAAGGGAGGAAAGGTTTATTTAGCTCACAGTTTGTAAAGATTTCAATTCATAATCAGCTGGTTCCAAGGCAGGGCGGCATGGCAGAGGGGCAACTATTCATGGTGGTGGAAGACAGCAAAAGCAACCAGAGCAAAAGCAGGGAGCACGCCTGTTTTCCTCCATTATATTGTATGCAGGCTACCTGCCCTAGGGCAGGTGTAGCACTTGCACCCTCAATCCCAGCCCTAGACAATGAACCAATCACAAGCTCTAGATTCAGCCATCTCCGAAAAGCCCCCCCCCCCACCATGACCACATGAGGCTTTGGGGGGACATCCAGACACAAACCATATTGGCAGTTGGACTCCAGACCATGCATGTTATGTTCTGGCAGAAAATTTATCTGCATTTTGCTCATGTCCAAAGGCTTTGCAGAAGACTAAGATTAAGGGCAATAGACTAATTAATCTGATAGAAGAAATTTTAAGGCAGTCTAATGTTGAGGCTTTGGCATGGCTACTGTTAGGGGATTTTAGCCAGCTGTACCTTGAGAATCAAGAGTAAAGAGCCCAGTTGAATGATTTTAAAACTTTTGAGTTTGGCCAGAAAGGAAGCTCTGGTAAAACTACAGCCTGCAAAGATGGAGCAGAAGAAAACTGGGTTGCTGAAAAGGTTAGCATTAAAATACCAACTACTTCAGAAATGGACAATAGAAAAGATGGCCTGAAGATATCAAAGAATCAGCAGGACTCCCTCCTTTGCAGCCTCAAAATTCCAACCATGTTTTGCTTTAAGAGCTCCAGGGCAGCACCATGTTCCAGAATGTCAGTAATCTAAGGAATTTGTTCCTTGGGAATTGGGTTCATAAGGTTCAGCAATGCAAGCACTTAACCACTACAGCCAAAAGAGAAGTAACTCTGGCTACTGCTCCAGTTGGTAGCAGATGTTGGGGAAATCCACATGGTCCTGGTTTTAGTCACATGCAGAATGGACGAGTTACAGGGTCAGGAAAATTTCCACCCAGATTTCACAAGAAGGCCTGGGAAGCCAGGCACTGTGCCTGGGAGGGCAGTATGTGACACTGTGAGTGTGAAACTCAAAGTGCAGTGGAGACCCAAGAAGGTTGCACAAGCCAGGAGCACGGATCATCTGAGGAAAGCAGCAAGAAGTGAACAAAGCCAACCCAAGAGACAGGCCATGAAGACTACAACCACTGGCAGTGCCAAGGGGGCCCTTTAGAGTTCACAGATTGTCCCAGGTGCTAGACTACAGGATTTAATGTTTGCCTTGCTGGATTTTGGTCTTGCTTTGGCCTTATTCTTTTCTTCCCCTCTACTTGTACCTTTCAGAACAGGAATGTCTACCTTGTGCCATTGTATGTTGGAAGTGTTTAACTTTCTATTTTTATGGGGGCTTGCTAAGAGCTTGCCTTAAATCTCAGAGAAGAATCTGGATTTCTACTTTACAGCAATACTGAAACTGCTAGACCTTTGGCAACTCTTAGAGATGAATTAAATGCATTTTGCATAATGCAATATGCATAAGTCTTTTGGGGGTCAGGGTAGAAAGTTATGGCTTATATGTAGATGTCCCTCCAAAGACTCATGTGCTCATGTGTGGGACTTTTGGGAATGACTGGATCGTGGGTGTGTGGCACTGGGTCATGGATACATGATAATGGATTAGTTCACTGGTTTAGCATAGTTCTGGGTGTGGACTTAATGAAGAGGGAAGATCCACCTTGGGTGTGGGTGGCACCAACAAACAGACTTGTAGCCTGGATGAAATAAAAAGGGAAAGAAGGAAGGCTTGCTGCTTCCTGCCTGCCATGCCATGGACTGTTTCTCCTCTGCCATGCCACCCTTCATTGAAGCCACAACAAAAGACTAGAAAAAAATACACTAAAAAAGAAAAAAGAGGATGGAGCAAGTACATGGTTCAAAATAATTTTACGCAGCTTCTTCTTGTAGGTTTACATGCATATGCCATGACTTCCACTTTCTACTGGATAGGTTTTTTTTTTTTTTTTTTTTTTAAACAAAAAGAGAATCACATTTGGAATACCCTAACCTGCTGTGCTGGACATTTGCCCACTTGGCAGGTGTTCCCAGGTGGTCAGCTTCCAGAAGTGAGCCTGAAGGGCAGCTCACAGCATCCTGTCTTTCACATGGTTTCTAGGCAGCATTTGTGCTGTGTTTGTGTTGTGATCTTACAAAGGGTACTTTTGTCCCATTAACCACTTGTGTTTTAGCTACCACACGAAAGGTTACAGGGAAGACCAGTCAAAATGAACAGTAGGTTTCTGATTTCTCACAAAACCTCAGGACTATTTGTTTTGTATGTCAGGAACAGAGAGTTGCATTTACCACATGCAATAGTTCCTGGCACATCACTGTCACTAACAAAGTAAAAGCCTTGTGTATTTATGTTTTAATTACTTTTTATCACTATATCCCACTTCCATCACCCTTATCCCCAAGTAAACTTTATAATGTGCTTAAAGTGTGTGTACGTTTACGTTTGTATCAGGGCTCACGAAGTACTATATGCGCTGTATTTTTATAAACAAGTGTTTTTAATTCATAGAAGTATTACTTTTACATCTTGTTCTTATTTTTCCACTAAGCATTGTTCTTGAGATTCATCCATATTGCTATGTGCACAGTTCCTAATGTCTGTATAACAAATACATTGTAGCATGTATCCCTTGAGGGACTTTCTTTTGGGGGGGGGTCTTTTTGAGACAGGGTCTCGCTATGCAGTTTAGGCTGGTCTTCAGCTCACTCTGTAGCCCAGACTGGTCTTGGACTTGCAATGATCCTCCTGCCTCAGCCTCCCAAATGCTGGGATTATAGGCAAGTGCCACTACGCCAGGCTAGAGAACTATTCTATGTGGTTTTTTGTTTTGTTTTGTTTTGGTGGGTACCGGGAATTTAACTTAGGACCTCACACTTGCCAGGTAGGCACTGCACCACTGAACTATATCCCTGGCCCTTGAGGGATTTAATGCTGTGACTTTGCCCACCCTGGTCTGTCACTCCATTGTTTTCTCCTCTAATTTCTCTACTTACCCTACACACGAAACACGTATACTATTAACATAGAACCTAATATAGTATCAACAGTGTCAAGTGTGTAAGACTAAAGTTCAAGTCCCTTTTTTTAAGAGAAAACTGCATAAGACATGCTGTTTTCAAGAATGTGTTCTGTTAGGTCAAAAGTTTCCATGC
Organism: Dasyprocta punctata; assembly: GCA_004363535.1. NCBI lineage: Eukaryota > Metazoa > Chordata > Mammalia > Rodentia > Dasyproctidae > Dasyprocta > Dasyprocta punctata. The sequence continues at coordinate 8,786 of RJWM01036742.1, forward strand.
TAATTTTAATTAAGAATGTATAAAAATATCCTTAATTTCTTTCATCGTCACTTAAACCTATGTTGGGGTTTTTTAAAAAAATTAGTATGTTCGTAGTACACCATGATTACATTTCTCATGGGGAGTTAGTACATGTATATAACACATCTCTTTTTCTCCATCCCCTTCCCCTCATCTCCCTCCTCCTCCCTCCACCTCTTGGTGCCCTTCCCTTTTGGAAAAGATCTATCTCCCCTTTTCCTACTATCTTTTACTTTGTTCTTTATATTTTTATATGTCACATTTAAGCATGTGTGTCCTTTAGACCTATTTCAAAGCAAGTGCTTTCAGAAGGGCCACAAATGGCCACCGAAGACCCTCAAGGTCAGGAGCCAAATTCCAAAGAAGTCAGAAGGCTGTTTGCCGGCATGGTTTTGTAATCTGGTACCTCCAAGATCATGCTTTGATCCTAAAATTGACACTGTGGGAGTCACATATGTCTCAGCAATGTCTCAGCAATATACATACACACCAGAGAATAGGAAAGGAGGTAGGATTTTAGCAGAAATAGGGCCAGGGATAGTATCGCCCCACTTGGCCCATATGTGCTGACTATAACCCCTACCACAATAAGTGCTGCATATGCCTGTAAGTCTTCATTTGTCACTAAACAAAGCAGATCCACACACATTCACCTGCACCACATAACCACTGTGTGTGGACCACGGTGGTTATTACCAGTTTTAGGTTAGGAGGGAAGATGATAAGGTTCAAGGGGTGAAGAAACTTGCCCAACGTCACAAGGGCAAAAAGGGGTGGTAGTTGATTGTCCTGGGCTTTTCCCTGCACCACAGTGGGCGGCACACTCTTTGAGCATCAGGTTCTAACAGTCTGCCTACCAGGATACACTGGTCATACCTACCTTAGGGATTCTGGCTCTACAGATAGTATTTCAACCAGGCCCTCCCTCCCAAGATCTTGGTGAACCGTCAGGGAGGTACTGGTGAAAAATGGGAGCCCCAGAGGGACATCTTCTCCCCTGTGTAAAGTCATCTCTTTACAGAGCTCGAAAAGATCTTAGAACATTATCCACCAGGATTCTAGCAGGAAACAGACAGCACTCTAAAAATGGGTAATTTGAGGAGTGTTTAATAAGGGGACCCTTTACATAGGGGACCTGAGTGCAGTGCCCTGGGACTAGTAACAATGGCATGCCTACACCCCTAGGACTGAGAGGGTGAGGGAGGAGAGGCCACGGGACCTGAGACACAGCACCCTGCAATAGAGATGCCTGCCAGGATCCCAGATCTTTGGTGATGCCACAGGGTAGGGCCAGGAGAATCAGATCTCTTAATGTTTCTTCAGATCTCTTAATGCTCCCCACTGGCAACTGGGAACGAGGAAGCAAGGGAGCCCATTCATACATTCCTACAGGTCAGTTTCCAGGAACAGAGAGGGTTAAGAGGGTTGGGAAGAGTGAAAGAGGCAAACAGAAAACATCCAGCACAAGAACTAATTAACACAACACTCTGACTTGAAAGGTACTGGGCCTTTAGTAGGGAGGCCTGGCCCAGAAAATCAGTGGGTGAGCTGCACAGCTGAGCTGGGAACCCACCCCTGGTTGCCAGTTGATATTCTCTCCATTTGATTAAAGGATACTTTTTCCTACAAACATGAGTTGAGCTTTGAAAAAATAAAAGAACTTCATATCAGCTAGAATTTGGGGGTATTTCTGTTTCATGGATGGCGCGTGTCAAAGCTACCTCTTCATGGTACAGCTTATACTCTCCCTCAGCTACACCCCAAACACAGCTCTTACTTGTGTGCTATTCCTTTGACCTTGGGAGTCAAGGTTCACACAATTTAAAAGGATGACAGCACAGAATATAACATTTTACAGCAGGAACAGTCAGGGGAACACATCTGGAGCTCTACAGAGACTCCCAGCTGCAAGAGGAGGAAAAAAGGGAACACTAAAAAACCCAGTTGTCCAGCTCAGACAACCAGGTCTTTGGCCTTCAGTGAACCAATACCATTCTCTTACCCTACAGACTTACAGAAATAGCTGTGCATTGACCCACGACTTGCCCAGGCCTGGAAAAATACTCCAGGATATTTTAGAAATCACATGTTCTTTCAATCCTTTTTAAATTTGACTAGAGAACTCCTGGCTAAAAAAAAGAATGAATCACTGAGATATTTTCTGTAGGCATATCTGAGCTACAAATTCAAAATGAAAGATCAAAACATTTTTTGACTCTCAATTTCCCTTATACAATATTGTCTATCAACCTTGACCCCTTCCTGAAGTAAGGCAAACTTCCCAATTCTTTGGATAACAGTTTTGTATTGAGAAAACTGTGAACAAAATATTGATGATTAAACTCATATGATAGTTCTATAACTACAAAAATCAAAACCACCACAGAACTCTTGTTTAGCTCCTAATTTTTATAGTCATACATCTCTAAACGTTTTCTCGGTTCCTCCATATGTGTGGAGCTGTGGGCAGAACAATTGTTGAGATTTAGCAAGGCAGGTAGAGACCGAATCATAAAAGGGGATCCCCCACTTTCTTCTGTTTCTTTTAGGCCATGAAGAGGCACTGAAAGCTTCTGAACAGAGTAATTAGATTGCATCATATTTCAGCAAGGTACACTGAAGAGATGTACATGAGGAAAGGGAGGAAATACAGAAGCAAGAAGCCTAGTTAGAAGGCTGCTGTAATATTGTAGTTCAGATGCAAAGATACACAAAAAAAAATGACCTACTCAGACTAGATTTTCAGATCAGGTCTGTATGATGCAGCAGGGACAAGTGTCTTGAACACATGGTAAGGAAGGGATTCATGACTACTTTCTCATCGCTCAGACGAAATACTCGACACACACAAGTTAGAAATGGAAAGGTTTATTTTGCTTCACAGTTTGTAGAGGTTTCAGTCCACAGTCATCTGACTCCAGGACGGGCAGCATGGCAGGGGGTCATGGCAGAGAACAAACCAGTCCATGGCAGTGTAGGCAGTGAACAACAAGTAGCTTCCCTTTCCCTTTTATCCCACCCATACCCAGGGTTGGCCTTTCCACTATCCACCCTAGAACTATGCTAAACCAATCAGTGGACAAATTTAGTGCCACACATTCTTAATTTCAGTATCACATGCCCTAGATCCAGTCAGCTCCAAAAAGCCCCACTTATGAGTGCATGAGGCTTTTGGAGGGATAGCTAGATACAACCCATAACAGCCACAGACATGTTTTTCCTACAAGAAAGAAGCTGAGCAAAAAGCCATATTCTGAGCAACAGACAAGGGTGAGAGGCTGCTACCCATAGATGCCAATTCTTGGGAGTCTGGGGTGGGTCGTTCTCTGGCCAGGGAGTCGGAAGGGGCCCCCTCATCCCTCACACGGGTCCCCCACCTCTGCTCTGGTGAGTTGTCACCTTCCATGAGCACTTTTTTTTTTCCCCTGCACAACTCTTCACACTGTGAAGCCTGGGTGAAATAGGTACTCTGGGTTCTCAAATGCACAGGGAGGGTTATTTCCTCTGAAGCATGATGGAGGCAACTATTGCTCCTGGATGTCAGAGAAGGGACAACATGCAGACTCCCCCAAGGGAATTAGTGCTAAACAGCCAAAAACAAATAACCCATAATCAGGTCAGTTCTTCTCAAGAATCTAGCTTTCTTCTCTGCTTAAATTGCAAATGTCACAAAATCAAGTTCAAAGTTTCAGTGAAGGGCTATTCTGCTGGCAGTCTCACAGTCAGCCAGCCCAAAGAGCTATAAACTTAATGGTAAGGCGATATGCTAGCCAGCCCTCCATCCCTGGACAGGTGAAAGAGAAGTCCTGAAGCCAAACATATGTGACAGGGATCTTGTGACAAAGAGTACTCTCTGGTTATTTTCTCCTTAAACTATTATAGCCCTTCCATGGGCTGCTTCATTTCACCAGGAAGCTAGGGGCAGTAGCCATCATAGCGGCAGTGGCAGTGGCAGTGCAGGTTGGCTTGAAGACCTGGCACCAGTTAGAAGCATCTGTACATGGAATTGGTAAAAACTCACCCCAGCAGTGGCAGCACCCTGAGCACTCTGAGCTATTGCAGATTCTCTGGGAAGGAGTTCAAATGCAAGGTGGACAGGAAGATGAATTACTGGGCTTTCATCCCAGGGGGCTCTGAGCCTGCTTCTGGTACTATATGGCCACCGCAAAGCCCAAACAGAGAAATCCTTTGCTGATTCTGTTTGCCTGGACAGTTCTGAGATAACCTTTGTGACAGTAAGGACAGCCTTGCTTGCCTCTAGCATTTGAACCCAAGGGTACTGTCTCACTATCTGACTCAAAAACTACACAAATAACATAAAACCATTACTAAAGAGACAACACTAACCATAAGCATCAGTTTTCCTAGTGACCTTTTCCCAGGTCACTTAATATAAGTTCTCACATCCTGTTTTGCCAAAAACTCTCCCATTACCCTTGCCCCAACCTCTAAAGTTACCCTCACACCTCAGGGTTCAAAGCTGTTTTGTAGCAGCAGCAGCTATAATAACAACAACAAAACGGCTTCTTAAGTGAGTCACCACTTAAGTATGTGCACACACATTCTCTCATTTGTCCTGACAAGTGTCCCTCACCTCTTGGTAGCTTGAGAAGGATGCACCAACAGCAGCTTCCTTTTCTAATGACAAAGTCTGTCTTAGGAGCAGGTTTTTGGCTGTCCTTTCCCGGGTCCTCGCCTCCATCTTTGCATAGAAGCCACACTCTTCACTGTACCCTGGGGTTGGTAAACCAGTCAGCAGGCTAAGGCTTTGCTTGGTTCTCTCACACCACTCTCTCTCTCTCTCTCAAACACCTCAGGCCCACCAAGGAGCTCAACTTCAGAGGGATGGTATTTCTTGGAGCACAAATCACATGGTTTCGAGGTGAACACTGCCCACCTGAATTGTACAACACTGTGCATTTGAGACTGTGGTAATGCAGTGGGAGGATGTGGAAACCGGTGAGCACTCATCACAGCCACAGGCCTCCATAGAAGAAAGCAACCATAGTATGTTCTGTGGCCATGGGGCAGCATGGTATAAGACTGACTGCACTGTTCCTCAGTGATGGTCACTGACTGATCCAGACACTGTCTTTCGAGGGAGGGAATCTGAATGTGACATATGGCAGTGGCAACAAAGATAGTAATCTGGGTGAAACAACAGAAATACAAGACAAAAAGTAAGAGGAATCAATGGGCAAAGACAACTAGAAGAATCTCTAGGATAGGGAGCCATGGCTGCCCAGTTCTAAAACGATGGCATGTTGGTAGGTACCCAGAGCTCCTGGCATCCAGAAAAATAAGGTGCAAAATGGGTCTGCTGCGGGGTACACAGATCTATGACAAATGAACTGTTCATTGCTGTGATCCATGCCAAGTCTCCCTATGTCCCTGGAAATTTCCACAAGTCCCTTTTCCTTGAGATAAATGAGGTATACCTCTGTTAAATTAAAACAGCCTGGCTACAGCTATTACTCCTGGAGAAAACTGAGCTTCAAAGAGATGAAATGACTTGTGGATAGACATTGGTGGTTGCCTGCTTACCCACCAAATATTCCATCTTCTCCCTTCTTAACAGAAGTCTAATTTCTTTAGTGAAGGCAATGTGTCCATCTAAAACTTCTCCCTGGCTTACAGTTACAGGATCATGTGACACAGTCTGGTCAATGTGAGTTTTGAAAAAAATTTTTTTTTTTTTTTTTTTTTTGCAGCACCAGGGATTGAACTCACAACCTCGCACCTGCCAGACAGGCGCTTATGCCACTGAGCCAAACTCCCAGCCCTAGTTTTTTGAGGCAGGGTTGCACTATGTAGCTCAGGTCGGCCTTGTGCTCATGTTGTAGCCCATGCACTCACAATGCTCCTCCTACCTCAGCCTCCCAAGTGCTGGGATTAAAGGCGTGCGCCACCACGCCCGGCTTGAAAAAAACTTTTGCACTTCTGGTATAGGGATTGCTCCTTGCTCCTTCCCTACTTCTTCCTGCCCAGACTACTTAAAGAAAAGGCCTCGGGATGCAGTGGTCACCTTGGACTTACTAAGATGAAAGCCACATGTCAATGACAGATCAGGTAGGAAGATAACAGATCAGGTACCTAATGGCAACATCTAAACACTGGACTCTCCAGAATTCTCATGTTAGAAAATAGCTAACTACTTGTTTAAGCCATTTGCTACAGTTCAGATACAGATGGTCTCCCAAGGGTTCATGAGTTAGAGGCTTTGCAATGTGAGAAGCAGTGACACCTTTAGGAGGAGATGTTTACTGGGAGGTCTTTAGGTCACTGGGGGGTATATCCTCCAAAAGCATTAAAGGATTCCAGATTTCTTGGATTTTCTATTTGGCAGTGTGATCTCTCATTTTGATATGTGTCTCCACCATGATTCCATGTGTCATTAGACCATCATCAGAAGCTGAATGAATAGGGTTAAATAATCTTGGACTCTCAGTCTCCCAAAGTATTAGCTAAATAAAGCTTTTTACCTTATAAAGTTATCCTGCCTCAAATATTTCATTATAATAACAGAAAATGGACTAACTCATCACTCTTGGTTGAGTTTTCTGGGTGTACATCCCTCCCCTTTCTTCCAATTACTTGTGTTTTAGTTAAATTTCTCTGAGTAGCTCTGAACAAGGCTCTTCTACTTAGCCATGTTGTCTACTTGGTTGGGTTTTCTAAGTTTTGCAGCTGAATGTATCTCTGAGTTAATACATGTGCCTGTATCACAGAGTTGCTTATAAGTGGTGGAGCTAATCCAAATTTGTGGAACTCTAGAGCCCACTTTGTTTGTTTCTGTTGGTTGCACTACTCCATGTTCTCAGAATAAGGTCTATAAATTTAACATCATAGTGTATTAAAGTACATCATAACTTATGCTTAGTAAATACTGGCTGCTGTTAGTACTATTATTTTTGGGTCAAGTAGGGTCCAAGCCACTTAAAGATCCTCTGTTTTAGCACATTAGACCATAGGTAAATGGAGACTCAGAAAGAGGTGTCTCTATTTCTCAGGAAGAAAGAATAAGAAAGAGCTAGTTAGATTCTCTGGTTTAACAATGTTTCTACAGGGGTTGTCCTCAGAGATGAACTCCTCACAGTCTGTCCCTGGGAAGAACAGCTCAGACTTAAGAGGCCAGAATGACCCCTGACATGATCAGTAGATCTAAGTCCTCTCCTTTTGTCCCTTCAACATACACCCATATCCCTCTGTAACATCTCAGCCCCTAAGGAGGGTGGCCAGGATTAGTTAAAGGTATCTGGCACTCTGACAAACAATTTCTCCTTCCCAGAAACAGAAGTATCTCTCCTAAAACAAAGATAGTGTCACTTTTATAATTGTAAAACACTGAGTACAACATAAAGGTCTAACAGTGAAATACTGGTAGAAAGTGATATTGTATTTTCAAAATAGAAAGAATATTCTGCACTCATTAAACACAACGTTCTCAAAACATTTTTAGTAATGTAGGGGAAACTCTGATGGTATGCAAAAAGCAGCTGGTATAGGGGAGGAGGGCTTAACCAGGTGGTAGAATATTTGTCCAGTACACATAATGCCCTGGGTAGTAGCCCTAGCACCACAAAATTTAAATAATTTTTAAAATAGTTGATATAGCCAGGCATGGTGGCGCACACTTTTAATCCCAGTACTCAGGAGGCTGAGGTAGGAGGAGTGTTGTGAGTTCAAGGCCGGCTCAGGCTACAACGCACAAGGCCAGCCTGAGCTACATAGTATGACCCTGCCTCAAAAAACCTAGGGCCAGGAGTTTGGCTCAGTGGCTTAAGTGCCTGTCTGGCAGGTGCAAGGTTGTGAGTTCAATCCCTGGTGCCGCAAAAAAATAAAAAAATAAAAAAATAAATAAAAAATAAAAAATAGTTGGTGCAGTGAACTTTACATGTGGCACATTTATCAGGAGCCCCTTATATGTATATGCATATACACACGTAGATAAAAGAAGAAAAATTTTTAAAAGCTAAGAATGGCTAAAATCTTTAAGCTGAATCATAGATGACTGTTTGACTTTACATTTTTCTATATTTTATATGATTTCCATAGTATCTTTTATAAGCATAAGAAGTCTATAAATTAGAGCCGGGCGTGGTGGCACACACCTTTAATCCCAGCATTCGGGAGGTTGAGGTAAGAGGAGCGTTGTAAGTTCGAGGTCCGCTTAGGCTACAACACGAGCACAAGGCCGGCCTGAGCTACACAGTGCGCCCCTGCCTCAAAAAACCAGGGCTGGGAGTTTGGCTCAGCGGCTTATGCGCCTGTCAGGCAGGTGCAAGGTTGTGAGTTCAATCCCCCCTAAAAAAAAAAAAAAAAAGTCTATAAATTTTTAAAGCAATGCCGCATTGTCATTAAACACATTTTTCCCTTTTTCTTCGAATCCTTACATCAACAGAAGCTTAACATTTTCTTCACTGTCAAAAGTTATCCTTACTAATCCTAATAAATAACATACTAAAACTTCAAAGCTGATTTGAAGAACTGTTGATCATAGGTCTAAAGAACACTGATTCTGAGGTTAGACACATTTTTCATATTAGTCCTTCAACCTGATTTTATTACCGTCTGTTCCCTCTCATGATAACCCCCAAACAACTTCCACAAAATGAGTAAAAGTGTAGTATTCTCCACCACAGTATTTTCAGCCCTAGCCCCACTTACATTCAAACCTTTCTTTCTATCTCCAGCACAGTTCCACTGCACTGGTTCTAACTAGAGGTATAATTCAGTGATGAACCTCGAGGGCAACACAAACTCATCTTCATAGGAGGCTGTGGTTGTCACTGAAGTTAAAAGACCTGGTCAAGTTATTTAATCTCTCTGAGTCTCAAACTTTTAGTTCACGAATACTTCTTTGAAATACCTCCATTTCCCCATTGCTATAAGGAAGAGCAATTCTTTAGGTTATTTAAAGAAACAACAGTTAGCATTTTTTTGAGCATTCACAATGTGTTGGCCACTCATTAAAGTTCTTTACCTGTTTAAACTTGCAAGTAGCACTGTTATCCCCACTTTACAGAAGAAGAAAGTGAGGCCCACAGAAAGTAATTCATCCAAAGTTGAGAGTAACAAAGCTAAAATAGACATATAAAAAAAGCAGAAATCAGCCGGGCGTGGTGGCGCA